>JAUTXX010104432.1:0-14898 GCA_032273605.1 Panulirus laevicauda
TAAAAGACGCCAAGAAGTACTTTTATATGTAAAAGATGCCAAGAAGTACTTTTATCATGGCAGAATCTATGTAACAGATGCCAAGAAGTACTTTTATCAGGTATAAGAGTGTTGGATGAATGGAACGGATTGTATGAGGATGCGGTCAATGCAAGCAGCATTCGCAAGGTTAAAAGAATTCCACGAGAATAGGGAATGTTCAAGAGATCCCCCCCCACGAGTGTAAAACTCCCTTGCCTGACAGTAAAAATAATTACACACACACACACACCCACCCTAACACTACATACGATCACCAACACCATCACCATCTCCACCACCACCACCACCATCACTAACAACAGTAGGAGTGGTCACAGCACTATACGCCCGGCCCCACCACCACCACCACCACCACGAATTTATCAGGAACTCGCTGACGTCACTAATGACGTCAGCGAGTCCTTAACCTGGCTCCTTCCCAGAACCCCCCGCTTGATACGCCCTTATACCAGGAGTATAGGTGTAACTGGGACGCCTACTACATCCCATACACTATCCTCTTCTACCCAAGCCTCTAACACACACTCCACACCATTCCCACACACCCCACACTCCAACACAGCCCTACACCATCCTCCATACACCTAAGCTTCTACCACACCCCTACACTACACCTACGCCTCTAACACAACCATACACTATCCGCTGTACACCTAAGCTTCTATCACACCCCTACACTACACCTATGCCTCCACAACACCTCTACACCATCCGCTATACACCAAAGCTTCTACCACACTCCTGCACTACACCTACGCCTCTAACACACCTCTACACCATTCGCTATACACCTAAGCTTCTACCACACCCCTACATTACACCTACGTCTCTAACACACCTCTACACCATCCGCTATACACCTAAGCTTCTACCACACCCCTACACTACACCTACGCCTCCACAACACCCCTACACCATCCCCATAAACCTCAGCCTCCAATACACCCCTACACTATCCCCATTCACCCAAGCCTCCAAACAGCTGAGCCGGAGGGAGAGAGAGATGTGAAGGAAGTGTCAGCTGCTTTGCAATCCTGATTCAACCACCATACACTTCTTGACTTGTGGTCCAGCCTGGTGGAAGTGGGCAGCTTCCTGAGAGCTGCAGGAATGCGACCTGTGGACCTTCCCAAGGCAGCGCCACGCACTTTCCTCTGACCCCTTAGGGAAAGTGGTACTGCAAGAAGGGACTGATGAGCCACGGGTATGTGGGGAAAATTTCGACGACGAGCAGACATCTTGGATGGTGTCGGTAGGGATCAACAGACACAATTACGAATAGTGGCCACCTAAGGATTGTCCTTGTCAAGTACAGTCAAGACAGACCCAGTAGTTAACGAGAATATTCAACTGCTAAAAAAAAAATTAAATTAACGGACGAGTGATAGACAACGGGCGCCCAACGGCTGACATGAGCTAACACGGCCTATCACTGTGTGAACTGAAAAAAAAATACAAAAAAAAAAATACAAATCTAACATCATATCTGATCTTTCAACAGCACAGGTCGTTAAGAAAAAAAAAAAAACGCCAATAATAAAAGGCCAGGTTGTGTAGCCTTGCGGGTAAACATGAGAGGGTAATGAGTTCCATAGGTTATGGAAACAACACAGGAGTTGCCAAAGGCTACATTACAATCACGTGACGCAATGGGTCTTGATCTCAAACTTTCTCGTGTGGCACAAAAGTCTTTGAATTTTCTTTTCTTTTGATATACTTTTGACCTATCCTTCATCTCTGATCGGCTGCACCCTAACCAAGTGTTCAATGTCAACCGTGTACAGTATTCGTGTGTGTGTAAAGGAGGGGAATTTTAAACACGCGGGGACCCATCTATGAACCTTCCCTCAGTATTATCATATCAGCGTCTGTATCTTTCAACGTTTTCTGTGTTCAGCGTTTCTTCGTCCATCTGATTCACTCCCATCCCTCCATACTGTATTGGGACAGAAGTAATCCTTCGCATTTTCACCAACTCTCGCTCTACTTTTTGGAGTGCTCCCTAACTGCCCCGTCTGTGTTTGTGTGCGTGTGACGGGAGAGCAAGTGGGGAGGGCAGGAGGGATGAGGAGGTGTGAGCCTGAGCCAAAAGGGAGAGCGTGGCTCCCGTGTGCATGTGGGGATCTATACAGTGCGGGGACCTGTGACGTCACGGCCACACCACAGACGTCAGCACACCATAGAAAATGGTCCCATGGCAGCATATCACAGAAAATGGTCCGGCAGCCGTAGGGAAAAGGGGGAAGGTATGAAGTTACGGGAATATGGACGATATGATACAGGATACAAAACATCAGCAGCAGGAATGGGAGGAAGGATAGAACCCAGCGGAATAAGGAACATGAAAAAAAGACCGAATGTGAATAAGGGAGAGAAAATAAAGGATAACATTTGATAGTCCTACAAATCACGTTAATTCATCTGATTAATACTAAAGGAAAAAATGTAGTCCATCCCAAGCATAAGAACAAGAAAGCCGTAAATATCGGGCAGGAAACAGTAAGTAGCTTGTGAAGAGTTGGAAAAGGGAATCTATGTATATATATGAGGAGAGACTGGGAGTTTATGTTGGTGGTGGGTGGGTTGTAAGGTGGCTACTTTCGAGTGTACAACTGCTTTTTTGTACTGTATGGGAAGAAAGTTCTACACTCGTGGGGCCTCATCTCTTGAACACACTCCACTTTCATACAACTTAAATTTATGTATAGTGTCCACATAACCTTGTCCTCAAGTCATCATATTCCATTCATCCACCACTCTTAAACTATAACAGGGCTTCCTTACATAATCTTGACAAGGTTTTGACTAAAATTCATGTTATGTCCCCTAGTTGTTCTAATGTTACGTCCTCTAGTTGGTCTAACCCTAAATTCCTCAAAGAAAGGTCCATTGTCCACGTCACTGATCTATTTTAAAAACTTGGAGATTGTGGTGAAGTCACCCCTCACTCCTCTCTCTTCCAAAGGTGTGCAAATTCAAAGCCTTTAGCCTTTCCCCGTAACTCAGCTCTCTTAATTCTGGTACTATCTTTGCTGCCTTCCTATGTCAGTTCTTTGTACTTCTTTATGTGCACTTACCAAACTTGAAAAGCACATTCTAGTTTTTGCCTTAAGTAGGATATGAAAAGTTTAGAAAATATTTCCTTATCCATATAATTGAAAGCTATACTTTAATCTATCAAAGGACAGTCCATCTCCATTTATCATTCTACTCCTAATGTAGGACTCTGGTGACAGGTTAGGGATGACGTTGACTCCCATGTCCTTCTCATACACAAAATTCTGAAGCTTATTTTCTGCTGTATAATAATCATGTTGAGGCCTTCTTTCACTTTGTCTCATCCTCATTACCTTACAATGGCTTGGGCTGAGTTCTACCAACCATGTATCAGACCAACTTTGGAAACTGTTTTGGGTACCCTAGTACGTTGATACAATCCTCACTCTTCACGACCCTCATGACTTATGCATCAGCTGCAAACATACTCAGGTAGATTGCATGCCTTTAGGCAAGTCATTCATGTAGATCAAGAAGAGTAACGGTCCCAAAGCAGAAGCCTGGGGCATTCCACTGGTGACCCCCACTGATTTGGAGAAGGTTCCTCTGATAAGTGCCCTCTGTTCTCTTACACTTAGATGATCTATCCATTGGACAAGTCCACCCTTATTCCTGCCTGATATTCAGCTTCTTGACTAAGCTCCCATGCAGAGTACTGTTATAATTCTTTCTGGCAATCAAGATATAAACAATCTACCCAGACTTCCTTTTGGTCTATGACAGAGCTCACTCTCTCAAAGAAATCTAAAGGGTTCACTGCACATGACCTTTCCCTAAAATCATGTTACGTCTCACTTAGGTAATTTCTCCTCTGTAGAAAATCATCCATATGCCTTCTGATGAACTTCCCAGTGACTTTTGTATAGACAAGTATGACATTTGCCCCCCTCCACTCCCTTAGCACTTTGCCTTTCTCCAGCAACATCTTGAATAGAATTTCAAGATGTCTGTCTAGTGTATTTAGACTCATCATCAGAACATACATATAATCTTTAAAAAAAGTGACAGCCATATGTGTGGTCAGCCAGATATAAGAAATAAAATCAAGAAACAGCTAAAGAACTTCTAGGAAGTCAGTGAGAAAGGTAGCTTCAGTTAGAAGTTCAAGCACAAAAACAATTCTTAAGAAACTCTAAGTAACAATTAATCCATTTATCTGAAATCTTTAATTTCAAATTCCCATTTTCGAGGGGGTAGATGAGGGGCATACAGACTCTCACTTCCCTGTTACACACCTTTAGATAGTGTCCTGTGTACTAAAGTACACATAAGCTTCCAAATCAATATATATTTCTTACCTCTTCACTTCATATCCTATGTTGAATCACTAGGTGAGACTGATGTCTCCATTTGTAACTCCTCACCCAATATATAAAGTTGTGATCAACACACGTCAGTGCATCAAACTTAGAAGATCACCATACATGTCAGTGTATCAAGTGTATAAATTCGAGGGGACCACAAGGGCATGTCAGTGTATCCAGCTGAGGGAATCACCACATGTGTCAGTTTATCAACCTGAAGGGATCATCACACGTCAGTGCATTAAGATGAGGAAATTGCTACATGTCAGTGGATTAAGATGAGGAAATTGCTACACGTCAGTGTATCAAGCTGAAGGGATCATCACACGTCAGTGCATCAAGCTGCGAGGATCATGAGTCATTATATCAAACTGAGGGGATCACCATAAGTGTCAGTATATCCAGCGGAGGGGATCACCATGTGTCAGTAAATCAAAATAAGGGGATTACCACATTTGTCAATGTCTCAAGCTGAGGGGATCATCACATGTCAGTATATCAAGCTTTGGGGATCATCACATGCATCAGTGCTATCAAGCTTAAATGATTAAAGAAAATTCCTTTCCTAAACAATGAATGACTGGTCACTTTGAGTACTTACTCTTATACGTTGTTCTACTTCCAAACAATATGGCTGGTTTTGATACTGCTGAATTTCTCCAGTGATCTCAGCAACTTTTCGTCGCTTTGAGAAATTTATGAGACCTTCTGCAGCCCGCGGCAGGAAGTCAGGATTGCCTTCTTCTATGAGCAAGATGTTTGTCAGGTACATTCCTATGGATGAACATGAAACAACAGTTAACTTCCATTCAATACCTTTAAAAAAAGCATTTTCTCCACACACAGCATTATGAAAGAAAACAGGGGTCATGAAAAAAAAGACAAAATTTATGGAAGAATCACATCGAATTCAAAGATTAATAGAAATCTAATAAAATGAATTCAATAAAATATGACAAACATTGGAGAGTGTAATTAGATAAAAATAAAAAATACCTGAATCTATCAGTATTCAAATTTTAGTATTCACTAATTTACTTTTAACATGTTTCATACTGCAATTCCTATCAAAAGAAATTCTTTACCATATACAATATACACATTTTATGTAACAGTATAAAGGAAAAAATAAAACTTACCAAAAAATGGAACACATGGAGGATTGATGGAACGAAGTTTTTCCTGATATTTTTTACAATGGTTTTCACTAAGTTCAGATGCCTCCTCAAACACCTTTAGCTGACCAGGTGGAAGACGTTTCTTAACCTCCTGATGATCAAATAAATTTCAGGATGAAATTATACCACAAATCGTATGAAAATGTACCTACATTAATCTGGGTTAATAGATGACAAAATGGAGTAAGTAAAAGAAAAAATTCAATACACTATAAATATAACAGTCTCCATTCTATCAACTGGGCAGCTTCAGATACATGAGATATCCACAATAGAATTAATAGATTCAGCACTGTCATTTGTTCCTACTCTGAAATAATCTTAAACAAAAAGATGCACACATTAAAAATTCCAACACATCCTCAGTTTTCAATGGATGAATGCCCAGTTGTTTAGCCTTGCTGTGCACTTTCTATACCTTCACACAAACACACATGGTGTGGCCTACTGTCTGAGCTAAAAAGTAGAAAAAAATATTAAAAACAAACCGTACTGCTAACAAAAAGCATAAACTACATGTCCTCTAAATCCAAGGGAAAAGGACACGAACAAAAAGTCAGAAAATCCATGCTAATTAGATGACAGCTGACTTTACCTGGTTGAGGATACAACTTAACTGATAAAGAATTTTGCTTCATGGGTACTCAAAATAGCTGGGCATATGCATGACATTTGCAATCCATGGTTCAATCCATTTTCTTTAATGTTATGGAGAGGGTGTCATAACCATAGAGTCAGGGTACAAATATACCAGAAAGACAAAACAGAGAAACAAACCAAACTTACCATTTTGGTATGTTCTAATCTATGCACTGCTGCTGAGCCTAGTGCACTTGAAACCTCGAAAATTCCACTGAAATTGTTGAGGTCATGAAACATGACCATGATCTCCACAATTCTCATCATCACAGCCACGCGCTCTTCAAAGTTGTCAGTGTCCACAATGCACCGCATAAACCAGCGCGTTACCTACAAATGATAATTTTCTATGTAATGTATCGCTGAACATCTAAGAAACGGTATATGATGTATTACATTACCTAAAATTTGCCATATTACCAAAATCAACACACAAATACTGGCAGATAATATTAGACCTTGTATTTTAGAATAAAAGAAGAAAGAAATAACATCAACAATATTTTGTCACTAAGCACAAAAGAGGATGAGACTCCAACAATCTCTTAATCACTAAAGCCTTCTAAAGGACATGAAATAATATAAAAATGCAATGTAAAATACATGATTACAAAATGTCTATCACTACTGGGACTTCAAATGGTATTACAGGATATCATGTATTTGACTTCTCATATTCAAAATTGCAAGAGAAAAAAATTCTCCCTATAAAACAAATGACATAAAACATGGAAAGACAATTAAACAGCACTCAGTCAACTCTAAATTACTTCAACTCAGCTCACTCAAAACTTCCAAGATTCCTCTCTAAAACTAACTCCCTCATATCAGGGCTTTAGAGAAATGATAAGGATCTTAAGTCTTTACAAAAGAGAATCTGGAGAAAGTCATCTGAAATAGTCAATGACAGAAACTTAAAAAGAAAACACTCTGCACACTCTTAAATTTTCTAATGAAAACATAGATAACATGGAAAATGTTTTGAGGGGTTAAAGGGAACAAGGACACTTAATAAAACAATGCAATAAGGATATTCAAGGGAGAACTGTAATTAAAGTACAGTGTATAAAACTGAGAAACGATTAATGACATTATACAACCAACTGCAGGGAACCAGAATGTGTGACTAAGACAAAAGATGAGGGATAGGAGTTTTCAGAGAAAAGGTCCAAGTATCATCTAAATACATAATGTGCTGTTTGGAGACTGTTCTGAGTAGGATATGCTGCTCTGAGGGTGAGTATTTAAAACCTGGATATCAATATATTGATATAGTTTCATAAATAACTACTTACATGGTTTGTGTGGTAGATCAGTTTGAGCAAATTGGGTGAGCGTTTCTCTTTGTCATCTTTGGTCCATGGTGTCCCCACTAGCTCAGATGGCTTCACACCTCTGTACAGTTCAAACTCTAACAAAGTTAACTGACGAGCGATTTCTATGGGATGAAGCATCAGCAGTGGTTTAACAAGATCAGGCTGTAGGAGAAAAATATCAAATGTAAATAATGACAGAAACAAACTGATTTTTTTCTTTAACAGTAGTACACATCAAAACTTTAAACATTAGCTAGTTTCAGTTTTTATGATGGTAAGCAAATCCTTTTTAATGTCATTTGACATTCATATCAAGGGGTCTGTGGTAAATCAAATCTTTCAAAAACCATATTGGAAAAGAGAGAAACAATTATTTGCTTCAAGACATAAACTAATCTGTCATGAATAATTTTTTCCACTGTTTTGCAAAGATAACTTGTCCGTGCAATCAGTCTATACCTTGTAGAAATAGCTGCCACTGTCTTTACCTGGTGAACAAAGTACATCTTATGGCTACATGGGAGTATACAAAGTATGCATATAAGCTACAAAAAATTAACGAGAATTCTAAGGAGGCTCTAGGAAGATGTTCTGATATAAATTTCATCCTCCCTTGAAGCACTTGAGTGAATATCAACTTTTGTACTTCCCACACATTTAAAATCTGCCAAGCCTGGGTGGTTGCAGAGCTAGTGGTGCAAGATCAAATCTCCCAACAGTCAATCATCATCTAGCATTGCCAATGAAAACACATTCTCATGAGTTTTCTCAAAAGGAAATTCAGCAGGAAATCATCCTGAATTACTTGATTATCATCTTTCTTCAGATCATATGGAGAGTGATTTTATGGACATTGGCTCTTCCAGCATTGAAAGCTGACCAAGATGGGGGATAGGAATGTTTCTAGCACAACTGAAGAGCAGTGTTGCTAGCACCTAGCAGCTGTTAATTTTACATACTTTTATAATTTTGCAGTTATGAAAAAAACCATATGAATCACAAAGAATATACCAATAAAAAAGTTGATAATCAAGATAAAAGCATATGTTGATAGAAATGCTTTGAGGAAGGCATTCTGGGTATATGGTAAGGGAGGAAAGCTATCAGAATCAGTGAGGAGTTTTTATTCAAAGTGTTAGGCATGTGTGCAAGTAGGCAGAAGGTGAGTGGTTCCAGGTGAAGAGGGTTTTGTGAGAGGGGTGTGTGATGTCACATTGGCTGTTATATTTGTTTATGGATGGAGTGGTGAGGGAGGTATATGGAAAGGGTCTGAAAAGAAGGGCAAGAATGCACTTATGTAGGGAGTGAAGGGGCCTGAGTATTGAGTCAGTTGTTGTTTGCTGACCAGCAATTCCAACAGGGTGAAGCATCAGCAGTGGTTTTACGAGATCAGCCTGGCTCAGGAGGGGGTAGAAAAATATTCAGCAGTGGTTTTTACAAGATCAGCCTGGATCAGGATGGGGTAGAAAAATATGAAATACATATACTGAACAGAACAAACAGTCACATCACTGGTGGCATATTCTGAGTGAGAAACTGCTACAGTTGGTGTCTGAATTTGGAAGTGTGTGTGAAAGAAGGAAGTTGAGAGTAAATGTGAATGGAGCAAGGATATTAGGTTTAGCAGTGCAGAAAGTCAGGCTTTCAAGCAAATCTCATAAAAAATACCAAAAATTGCAGGTAATAGGTCATGGTATTTTTTGCCCAAAACATTTTGTTCGATAGTTTAAATACAAAAATGAAATACTTCTATACATGAAATAATCATGAAAAATATCTCATAATGCTTATCTAAGCCAACTGTCATCCAATATTTAAAAGGCAAGTAATTGCATAATCTTAAAAATGTAACAGACCTTTTTCTCATACACACATCTTAATATCTTTTTTATTTTTTTCTTACTTTCCAAATGCTGTAATTCCAGGTCATACAACCATTACAGACCTCTTGACTGCTGATTTAGAGGCTGCATTCCAGGCAACATTCATTCATGGTAAGACTTATGGACAAAAGATATCCTTAAAATCATCCATTTAAAGATCTATCAGGTATTAATAACACTTCATCCTCTCTATATATCTTCCAGTAATATATCTGGCATTTCTAGTGAGTATGTATCTTTATGTATACTGAAAGTTCTTGTTTCCAAAAATATCTCAAGATAATAAGTAGGAAGACATAGTAAGCATTAAGTGTTACATTTCTAGCAGGGTATTGATCATCTATTTCTAGCTAACATTCTAGGAACTCCTACAAAACAAAAAAGTGAGGACAAAGTTATGCAATTTACCACTTCCTTCAATATCCAGTATTCATATCATACTTCATGCAATGAGTAAAGTACTCACACTTGTTGAAGTTCCCCCATGACCAATAGGAAGGATAGCTTCCCAGTCCTTCTCATCTAGTCTAATGTGCCACTTTGGAGATGGGGGCGATCGGTTTAAACTGAAGGTGATTTCTCTCTGTTCTTCATTGCACTGAAAACAGGATTCAACAACTTTATCAGCTATCTAAGAAAAACTGAGCAACATACAACTCTCATCAATGTATCAATTACAAAACTGATGTTAATAATAGTATCAAAACAATGCAATGATTTCATGAAAATACAATCGTAAGTAATAGAACATAACCTTAAAGATGTTTAAGACAACACTTGTGGTCCAGGGACAATGGAAGTTTTGTAATTACAAAAAGTGCAACTTACCCGTCTCTGAATGATCTTGGTTATAGATTCCACCCACTTCCGCATAGATTTTCCTTTCACCTTTTCCAAGAAACTCGTAAGGTTGTCTAACAACGTTTTGTCTCTTTCAAAGTCATAGAAGTGATAGTCTACCCAGTGACGTAAAACATTTAAAACCCTGAAATAACGGTAGTTTGTCATGACACATATCAATCAAAATTTCAGTGACTCATGTCTATAATCTACTGAGCTATCTAGTCTTCCTATTATAATTACTCAAGTTTTGGTACTAATCTAAAAAGCAGTACACTAATAAGTCATTACCCTGTAAGGTTTTAACATTTAGTTCCATTATACAAGCAATATAAGATACACCTTTGCATGCTTCAAACTAAAAACCTGTACCTTACATACAAACATTATCTATGAAAATCAATCACACTAAATGCTTTTCTTCTCTTAATAAATCCTTAACCCAGAAAGAATGATCTGAATTTCACTGCAAACTGAAATTTACATCATTACCTAAATTGAACTGGTTGTGAATATTCCTTGCGAAAACGTTTAAGAATCTCTCTGTGTATTGATAGTTGCTGATTCTTCACCTCTTGCGTTTCTTCCTCACTTACAGCAGGGAGCTCAGGTTCAGGGATGTCAAAGCGTTGTATCAACAGGTCTAACAATTCCTAAGTTGGGCATCAAGCAAGTGATAATATAATGGTCTTCATGGTTGGAATACTGTATTTCATTTCAAAATACTTACAACTACTTATACGTATCTCTTACAATTAGTTTAGGGAAATACGGGACATATAAAAGTAAAATATACCAGATGACAAAATTAAACTATTCCCTGTTTCTCATAATTTTTTTACCTATAAGAACAATGAAGTACTGAAAATATACATGCAGATTTTAAATTACAATTTTGCTAATCCAATACAATTTGTACAAAAGAACCAAAAATACTCATCAAAACTGACAACTTCTAATAGGTTAAGAAATCAATCTTTTTTTACTGACAATATATTCGCACAAAGCTAGGGTAGGCTACTGAACTATTACTTGGAACTGCTTTCAATTAAAAATCTCTTTTTTAGTTCTAATCAACACAAACTGCCAAGAATTCCAGTTTCACTTAATAAAAACTGGTAGGTTGTTCAAACAAAGCTCATTCTCCTTGTGTAGTGCAAGATAATAGGCACTGCCAAAGTCAACCAATTACATGTCTCTGCTCTTTAGTTTTAATTAATACAAACCACCAAGAAAAATTCCAATTTTACTTTATGAAAACTGGTAAGGTGTTCAAGTAACGTTCATTCTCCTTTTCAAGTGCTCTGCTATTCTATATTCAAGCCCCAATACCTGCAGTATTGACTCTGTTCATAAGTGATCCTGCATACAACTACTGTTATCAAAAGATGTCTTTTGAACTGGAAAATCCAGTGTAATTTTCAGGTGCTGAATGTTACCAGAACTCTTTCATTTTATGCAAAAGATCTTAGGAAGATGTGTGATGGGAAGACGTCATCAAAGAGGCATATGGTAGTATGTTAGGAGAGGTGGTGTGACCATGTAGGATGAAAGGATTATGAATGGTTACTAAAAAGTTTATCATTGTTTGGTCAGAAACATATGATGCAAGAAGGTAATGATATGGATATGCAGCAAATGTTTGATTAGAGGAAGATGATGATGGACTGCTGTTGCCATATTTACTTGAATATAAGCCACCCTCTAGTCTAAGCTGCAAGGTGATTTCTGGGCATATGTCATGCAAAATAATGTTTTGAACTCTATTCCAAACTACACACTAAAGTTGAGCCATCACTCCGAAACTGCACTTCAAAACTAAGTTTACCCTGAAATTTACTCTTTCATAATTTCCCCCCTTAAATAAAACAGGTTCAAGGGATAAGGTGAGTTAAGGACTTGCTCGTGTCATGTTATAAAGAACTACATTATTTTGTATGACTTGTAAGTTTCATGTTATAGAGAACTACATTAATTTGTATGTCTCAATGGATATACAGTATGGTTAAAGACCGAACGAAAATATCTCACTAACTGTATTAAACCACAAAAAAATATGATATCTAATGAAAACTTACCAGAAAATATGGTGATGAGGGCTTGATATGGTGGCAGAGGGGGTTGGGATGGAGTGAGGAGGAGAGAGGGGCACTAGGGTGTTCTACTTCACCCAATGAACTATCTGATTCAGCATCTGTTTTAACTGGGTGTGGAGAAGTTTGCCTAGGCCTTTTGAAAAATAACCAATTTTAGCTCTGTGGCATGCATCTTTTTCTCTCTATAAAGCCCCCTGCAGATATGTGAAATATCTGTAAGCTTCACAAGAAACTTGAAGAGAAACTTTTTACAAAAATGCTAGAAACAAGCCAAGCACTGAACCTGCAAATGATGACAGCAACCAAGTTTAAAAAGTTGCATGACTGGAAAGTTTCATGAGATGAGGCCAAAAAAATTTAAAGGTCCTCCCCATACTGCAGAAATATGTGAAAATAGGCAAGTACAAGTACATAAAGAAAGACAGACAGACAAAAATCACCAAAATGTGGACAGAGAAAAAAGACACAATTTACTGTGACCAGATTGAGTAAATGTCTAATAACTGTGAAAAGAAATTGTAAAGACATTTCTTCTTTATCTTAATACAAATGTAAGTCTGAATAATGAATAAATGAACATGTATTCATCCATATCTCCTATGCAGTTATGTACTCTTCATGTGTCAACATTAACATCAATGGCTGATGCAACGGCATAAATTAGTGAATGTGAAAACGTGTCTCTTTTCATACCTTACTCAGTTAAATATCAATTATTGTTAGTAGGTATCAATTAATGCAAGGAAGTTAAAAATATACTGCAAATGTACAAATGTTCTTTATATGCAGCACAAAACATTAGCAGAGATATCTGCAGCACAGGTGATCTTGCCAGATATAATCATAAGTGAATAAAAAAAATACTGTACATAAGAATTTTGGTCAAACTTTCATTTGTTATTTATACATCACTTATAATTTTTGCATATAATTACAAACCATTTTAAACAGACTGCCTGCCTTTTCTATTAATTTATCCATCATTCTGTTTGAGAATATAATGGAGGAAACAAACTACATATTAAAAATACTAAGGAGAAACATATCTATGATTCATTTGAAATAAAAAGTTAGAGAACACTTACAGTGCATAAAAGTAATTGACAAACAAAAATGGGAGATGAAAGGAGTGAGAAGAACTACATTACAAGAAAGATACTGTTGATATATACTGCCTGATATAGTTATATAGTTTTTCATACTTGGAAGAAGATATGGATGAAAGTGACAAGTACAAAACATTCATTGAAGAAGTCACACTTAAATTACAGCATTTTACACTTCCATGTGAATGACCAGCTTTAAAAACTTAGTTTTAATACCAAAATTTATTGTTCATATCTAAGAGAACCATAAACCCTCAATGACAGATATCACTGAATACTATTAAAAACACGTCAAATGCTATTTGAAAATTACAACTAACAGTGGCGGTGACTAAGGTGAAGTGACAGTGGTAGATGCAATTCTTCAAAGAATGTCAAAACTGTATCGTATTGTAAGCCAGACACCAACTTTTGCATTCTCTCAGGGGGGAAATAAGCACTTATGAACAAGTAAATATGATATACAGATGCACTAAATGAACTTTTGAGGTTTGGAGTGTTTCAGAGAAAGATGCCAGAACAATTATTGATGATTATGTGCAATGCTATTTTTTGCACATGGGTGTATTTGTGGATGATTAGGAGCAAAAAATGTTGGTGACAGAAATGAAGAAAATTCTGCAAAAACTTCAATGATTTAGACAAGAGTAATGGCAACAAAATACACAATAAAAGCATAAAATGAAAGAGCACGAGATATGTTTGTAAATTCATGATCTAATCTATCTATCTATATCTCTGATGCCTATTTCCACCTAGAATTCCTTTACAGGGTGGCCACAGCAATAGTCTCCATAACTAGTAAACTCCATTGCAGTTTCTAAGCCTCCTGTGCCTTACACAGAGTTTGCAGAAGTTCCTACCTAATGTTCCTACTGACTACATATACCTAAAGTTCCTACTGACAACATATACCTAATATTCCAGAATAAGGTTGCTACCTACTACCTCTACTTAATGTTTCTAATTAATGCTCCAGCCTAAATGTTCCTACCTACTACTTCTATCTATTACTCTTACCATCTTCCCAAAAGGCAAGGCTAGCACATGTTGTATGCTTATTGTGAACCATAAATCGACTAAAGGAACCTTGTGTTAAAAAAAAAATCATACTAAATAATCACTTATTGCCTAATTCATGAATATCCACAAAACCAGTGAAAAATGTTGTATGCCTATTTTGAACAATAAATCAACTAAAGAAACTTTGTGTTGAATAAAAAACATGCTGAACAATTACTTACTGTTGGTGTACAAAAACTTCGATAGGTAGTAAGAAATGTCCGTACGAACATTGGATCGGCATACATATGGTATGTTAACCTCTCAACCAACTTTGGCAGAGTTGCTCCCTGAATGAAAACCATCAAATTCAAAATGCATGTTTCTTAATAAGAACAATCATTCTATCTAGTTTCAAAAAGAAAAAATTGCTTG
>JAUTXX010104432.1:14908-27767 GCA_032273605.1 Panulirus laevicauda
ATTAGCGTATGTTATTATAATTAACGTTAAGTTGTAATTAAAGGCTTAGTAATAGGAAATGCGGTATTGTGACTGGAAATACTATATCAGCATGAATCACATTTACAACTACAGGATAATCAATATTTTGCACTGAAACCAAAAAGTCATTAAAAAAATCACAAGTTGGGAAAGAAACAAGGTTCACATGTGCTCCTTATGTAGAGAAATTATCGGGTTATGTGAAAGTAAGGCATTAATAAAACAAATTTTACCTACAGGTTATGCAATGGCCAAAGCCATTACTCAATGGAAAACTTAATCCATCCTTATAATTTCCCTAGCCCTTCCCCAAGAAATACTTTCCCATATTTCAACTTATAAAGAAGGTTCTAAGACTAACTGGTGTTGAGTTCTTGAACAATAAGTTGAAAAGCCCATACATTTTTACCATTTTCAAGTATCCTTTTCTAAAACTTCAAGAATTATCAAATTATTCAAAAATACATGGTGTGATTACTACTTCCCGCCGTGTACTTTGATTTCCATATATCACAAGAACCTTAATTATCCTCACTATTGTAAGAATCATGAGTAAACTGCCAGGTCAGTCAGATGGACACATTCACATTAAGCACCTACGAGGGCGTGTTTCTCTTTCAGCCATTAGGGTTAATGATGCCTACTTGGAGTCTGAGCACGGCTATGAGTGTCAGTCTCTGTCTAGCAGCTGCTAAAGAATCCTTGACAAATTAAATAACTGAAGCTATATGTTCTATGGTCAGAGGATGATGTTTGAGAAGTCCAGGAACCTGGGATTGTCTTTCCTGACTATACACATTTAAAATATTTCTGTGATATTTTGGTGTGTAAACACACATTCAGTGCAATAATTGGCAAGTCATTTGGGCCTCTAGTTCCTAAACTTGTACTCACATTAAAAGCCACTGAACTGAAATTTAAGAAACTGAGAACTACGATATTTCTCAATTTCTATCTCAGGAATTATTGCAACACTATTGTATCTAGTGAAAGTCATTTGTCTTTTACCATTCAGTATGCTATCTGTTGTCTTTTGCAGAAGAACAGCAAAAGAAAAGGTTTAGTTCAAATAAAGATATATTAATCATAGTACTCATTAGAAAAAACCACAATATTTCATTAATGCTACAATTTCACATACTAGAATATCCATAATTACCTAACACCCAAAAAGATTTTATTTACATCTCTACACTTCTTTCAACAAATTACCTCTCTCTGTCAATATCGTACCTTACTTGATCAACCAGTATCACTCAAAACAAAATACATCTAACTACAACAGGTACACAAGTGATTAAACAATCCAATTGCAGATAAATTAAATTATGATATATCTAAAAAGTAATATCATATTATGATTATTCCACATTTAACTCATTTACCTTGATGAGTGGAGTTCCTGAGTTTTCTTTTTCTTCTATGATGATATTTGACTCTGAGTCTTCTATGGCAAACTGATATACTAAAGAATCTGGAAGTTTCAAGGGATGCTGCTTCTCCTCATCTAATAATATACTGTCTAAAATTCGTTCTAACATACTGCAAAGAAGAAAGGCTTCATATAACTCATATATTTTCTTTTTGCAACATAATTTGAGATAGAGTATTCTACAAAACAAATCTGCATACCATTCATAAAAGCTCACCATAAATTTCAAGATTACCATTTTGTACAATTCAACCCCACTTCTCTTACAGTATTTTAAGAAAGCAATGGCATGGCTTTCCTCTTCTTTGTCAAATACCAAAAAGGGTTAATATATTCATCCATATAGGTGTTTATCAAAACAACCTTTTCTCTATTGTTTGTGAAATGCCATCATCAAAACCATTTTATTTATGCAATTTTTTTCAGTTTTTTCTTCATTCTTGTTTGCCATTTCCTATGCTAGTGGGGTAGTGCCAGGAACAGAACAAAGAAAGGCCTCATTCACTCACATCCATTCTCTAGCTGTCATGTGTAATGCAATGAAACCACTGCCACTTACCCACAATTAGGCCCCACACATCTTTCTGTGGTTTCTCCCAGCTGCTTCATGTGCCCTGGTTCAGTAAACTGACAGCACACTATACACATACATATATACATTTCATATCAACAAATACACATATACATATGCATACACAGCCATATACATATATACATTGGTACATATTCATATTTGCTTGCCTTCATCCATTCCCGATGCCACCCCACCCCACTGGAAACAGCATTGCCACCCCCTGCGTCAGCAAGGTAGCGCCAGGAAAACAGACAAAAAAGGCCACAATCGTTCACACTCAGTCTCTAGCTGTCATGTGTAAAGCACTGAAACCAGAACTCCCTATCCACATCCTGGAACTTATCATGTTCCATTTTCCTTGTGGTTATATGCATATACTAGATCATGTGCACCATTGTGACCTCTTGCAATATATATGTATATATATGTATGTGGCCTCTGTTGTCTTTTCCTAGAGCTAACCCGCGCGTGCACGGGGGGAAGGGGGGTGCCATTTCATGTGTGGCAGGGTGGCGACGGGAATGGCTGAGGGCACCAAGTAAGAATATGTACATTGTGTATAAATGTATTTGTCTGTGCATGTATATGTATGTATTTGTCTGTTTCCTTGCGCTACCTCGCTAACGGGGGAACAGCGACAAAATATAACATATAGAAAAAAAAATATATATATATGTGAGACGTCTGGGGAAAACCATGGAAAGGTAGGCAAATTCCTCATCAACTCACCAAGCTTTATTTACTCTAATCTTCTGCAATTCCAAATGAAATCCACCAGCAAAAGTCAAAACCACATGAAATGCCAAGAGCATGAGGTGCACCAAATCTAATCTCTATCCAGCATCACAAATAGACAAGTTATTAGATTTTCCTTGTTTTTTTTTTTCCTATAATGACAAGATTAAAACCTCTTTCTTTTAATCATTAATGAAAATATTCACAGTCCCATTGTTTGGAGGGTCCCCAATGGAGAACATATCAATGGTTTTCAAGGGATTCAACCTTTCACTACACTGTGCCCCTATTGTGGCATTATGTAATACAATGTGCCATACCAATATCAAAAACGTATACCTTAACACACTCAATCCTAGATGTCATCAAGAACCTAACAAAACTGCTGAAAAAGATATCATGCAACAGAGGCACCTGTACATCATCAAAGGAAATGTGAATGCATTATCATTTCAGAAAAACCTATGTGTAAGGAGTAACAGTTGTAAACAGCTTCACAGTAAAAGAAACAATTTCTTTTGTATCATTGTGTATATTATTGATAAAAATATGGTAATTTTTCATCTATTCATATAAATAATGTCCTGTCATTATAAATGTAAATACAAAAAATAATGCAAATAAATTCTAAATACAAATAATTTGCAAGTATTACTTATATCATGTAAAATCACATATTGTAAAAAATCATAAAGTGTATGATGTGTTTAGATGTATGTAGAATGAAATCACCTGTACATAAATATCCATAACCATCATACGCTTTGAGGAATAATGAGGATCCATACTGCCAACTGGGCCAACCCAATGGCAATTCAACACCTTTCAACACTGATACAGAGGAAAGGATACTAATCTTTTTTTGTGTGCATTCTTCAATATGTGACAAGAGATATTCTGTTAAGGCTTTTTTTTTTTGAAGGCTAATCAACTTTTCAGAAACAAAGCATACTGAAAGGGCTAAACACCTGTATTATCTCCATGACACATCCCCATAAGCACAAATTTTTTTAAACTTTCTTCTTTATGAAAATGTGGGGTGATGACATCAACAGGAAGGGCCAATGCCAGCAGCTTGGAAGCTCCTTACCTTTATGAGCATACTCGAATTATGGGGTTTTCCTGGTGTGACTAGATTCTATAAACACCTAGTCACATATCAAACTTTATGATTTATTTCATGGCATAATTTCACGGTACACATACATTACATATTTTTCACGTATATTTTATGTGTTCTTTATACAGGTAAAAGTATTAACATGTATGAAAGAATTAAAAACTATGTGCACCAAAAGTATCAACACTCGTATCTAGAAATTGTTTCCTTTATTCTAAAACTAATAAGAGAGAGAGCCAACACCTGGTTTCCCACCCTGATGATGTATACACTCTCTCTCTGACATTCTGTCGGCTACAGAGATAAGTCATATTTCTTCTAACTGTGATAGTATGTTGCAAGTGAAATCTATGGATACTTGGAGGGAGCTACATCAGCTGGCATCTTAAAGAGAAGCAGGTAGCTTTAATATGTTGTGTGACAATGGAAGCAGTCTATAAGGGAGCAATATATGGGTTAACTTGTAAAATATGACCACCAACACATATATCTATAAAATACACACAAACAAACTTCACTGAGGCAAACTTGAACCATTATGGTAATGAAGTCTTCCTTCTACAGTTTTCATTGACGTATGTCCAAAAAGAACAAGTCCTCTCATTGAGAGATGTGAAAACTGACCAAGCAACTGGAGTTGTCAAAATCTTTATTATGGAATATTATGGAAAACATCTGAATCATCTGTAGCTAATGCTACATCAGTAGGTACTCTTCAAGGGCATAACCAGGATTTAGAACAAGGGAGGATTTCCACCAACATATCAACACCACTGTTTAAATGTTATCCTCCCTCAGTCTGCCCCATAATGGAACAGACTTCACTGTTAATGGAAAAGACTGACCTAACCATGGTTATAATGAGTGCATACTTTCCCACTCAACTTCCCTGCTCATCATGCTTGATCCTGACTGAACTGAGCTTCCTGTCACAATGCAAAATAAATTCAAATGACCTATTTTTGATTACTGTGATACTTCTGGCACTAACTGTTTGGCATGGTGTCAGGGATGGTGATAATCAGGAAAATCTAGTCCAGACTAAATATAACTCCTACCCAAACACTGGTTATGCTGAAGGTGGGACTGACATCTACACACGGCAGTCGGTGTCACAGCTGGTGACTACCTGAAAGTCCAGGAATGTGTCATACAGTATGTGCAGGTGTCACTATCAGTTAACAAGATTTAGTGGTTAGCAAGCCTCGGGGTGAAAACTCCTCTCACTCCACTCTAGGTCTAGGTTTGCCTTCATCTTTTTTTACAGTAATAGTGGTGAAGGAAAGGGGTCATTAAAAAGAACAAAAAAGCTAGCTATGCCCTTACTTTTGTTTGAAACTATATTAATGATATCAAGACAATACACGACAGTGCCCCACCATACTTTACTGTGAAATAAATACAAGTTTCGTATCACATGCCACAATTATCTATATCAACATTTTACAAAAGTTTTACATATCAGTGAAACAGTTACTCTGTAATCTTTCTGATAATACAATTCAAAATTTCATCACAAGAAAGAAGGCAAATCTATTCAATTTTCTCTTTCCCTTCCTTTACAATTTATCTATTACTTACAAAAATCTAGTAACTGATGCATGGAATTAATAATCATTAATCTACTAAATCTATATATAATAGTAACATAAGAAAGTGTTTTGGAAACAGCTGAGTTAGCGCATCAGCAATTTTGATGCAAGAGATCAGGATTAGTGACGGGTGATTTCAATGCGAGTGGATAATGCGGCAGCTGCAAGTATAATTGGGGGCTGGGGAATTCAGTAAGGTGAATAGAAATGGTTAACAGCTTGTGGAGCTGTGCGCTGAAAAAATATTGGCGACTAGGAATACCTGGTTTAAAAAGAGAGACATACATAAGTATCCATGGAGTAGGGAAGATGGTGAGCAGGCATCAATGGATTACATTATAAGTGATAGGAGTTCAAAAGAGAGATTCTTGGAAGTGAATGTGCTCAGAGGGGCAACAATGGGATGTCTGATCATCACCTGATTGAGGCTATGGTTAGGATTTGTAAAGGCTTTCAGAAAAGAGGGAATGAAATGGGTTTGAAAAGGGTGGTGTAAGTGAGCTTGGAAAAGAGGCTTGTGTGAAGAAATGCCAGGAGAAAATGAGTGAAGAATGGCGAAAGGTGAGAGTAAACAAAGCTAAAGGAATGAAAGAGGAATATGGCGTATTTAGGAAAGCAGTGCTGGTACGTGTAAGAGAAGAGTGCAGCATACAGAAGGTAGGAGGAAGGCAGGTGAGAAAGGGTAGTGGGTGATGGGATGACAAAGCACTGTTGCTAGTGAAAGAGAAAAAGAGTTTTGTATGGGCTGCACTTATAGGAATGGAGTGCAAGTGATTGAGAGGTATATAAGAAACAACAGGAGGTAAAGAGAAAGATGTAGGGGCTGACAATGGGGCAAATGAGAGTTGGAGTGACCAGTTATCAGCAAAATTCAAGAAAAGTAAGAAATCGTTTTGGAAGGAAGGTAATAGTACAAGATAAATGAGAAAAAATGGGGAAACTAATGAAGGGAGCCTATGGGGAAATAGTAATAGGCAGTGAAGAGTGAAAAAGTTACTAATCTGAAGGACTGCTGAATGTGTGTGATTGATAAGGTGGTAGATATAAGATGTTTGGGTTGGGGTGGTTTTTATATAAAAACTGAGTCATGATGGCAAGTGGTTTGGAGAAAAAACATGTGATGAAAGCCTCATACAAGAAAAAATGTGGCACAGCAGTTAGGGTGGATGGTGGTGCAGCTGAATTTCTTAAAAAGGGGGTGACTGTTCTTGACTGGTTAGTTAGAATTTCCAATGCTGTATGGATCATGGTGAGGTGTCTGAGGATTGACAGAATGCATGTATAATGCCACTGAATAAAGGCATGGAGAAAAAAGGTGAGTATTGGAATTATGGAAGTATAAGTTTGCTGAGTGAACCTGATAAGTTGTTGAGAGGGTGTTATCATACACAGAGTATCACACTAGGTAGGAATAATTTGGTTTCAAGAGTGGTACATGATATGTGGATCAGAGGTAAGTCGTTGTTCGCTGATGATACAGTGATGGTGACAGATTCAATTTAGAAGCTGCAGAAATTAGTTTCCTAGTACGGGATAATATGTAAAATGAGAAAGTTTGTGTGTGAATAAAAGCAAGGTTATATGATATAGCAGTGAAAAGAGAGAAGTTAGCTGGGGTGCGGGTCTGAATATAGAAAATTTTGAGATAGTGATGGGTTTTAGGTGCCTGGGAGTGGACATGGAAGTGAATGGTACCATGGAAGTTAAGATGAGTCATAGGGTGGGTGAGAAAGCGAACATACTAGGAACCATGAGGAATGCATGGGAATAAAAGTCACAATCTGGAAGGGTGAAAATGGGTATAGTACTCCTAATGGTGTTATAAGGATGTAAGGCATGGGTTATAAATGAGAATGTACAGAAGAGAGTGAGTCTGCTGGAAATGAAATGTTTGAGAACAATATACTGTGTGAGGAGGGTTGATCAAGTAAGTTAAGATATAATAAAAGAGAGGTGTAGTTATAAGAAAATTAAAAGTGAGAGAGCTTAAAGGGGGTGTGCTGAAATTGTTTGCACATATAGAGAGAATGAGTAAGCAGAGGTTGAAAACGAGGATGTATGTGTCAAAAGTGGATGGGTGAAGGAAAAATAAATACCCATTTGGAGATTTTGAGTATGCATGATATAAATATGCAGTTGGGTGTCAGGCATGCATGGGATAGAGTGTAATGGAGTGATATGGTGAACTGGGGGTGATGTGCTATCAATGAACAGGACCAAAAATATTGGGGCAGCCAAGGAAAAACCACTGAAAGGCTGTGAGCCTGGTGTGTACTGGGGGCTGTTGTTTCAGTGCATTTCACATGACAGTTAGGGAATGGATGCGAGTGAATGAGGTCTTTTCTTCAATGTTCCTGGTGCTATCTCAATAATGCAGGAAAAAGTGAATGGATGTGAGTGAATAAGACCTTTTCTTCACTGTTCCTGGTGCTATCTCAATACTGCAGGGAATGGTGAACAAGTATGAAAGAAAAGAAAGTACCATATGCATTCATGGGCAAAAAAACAAATGTCAAACTTCAACACAAAAGTGCAAACAGATATCAAAAATGAGAAACTGAAGCTAATATAAGGTCTGATCTAAAATATTTACACAAACCCATATCAAGTGAGCTGATGGTTTCATAGGTGATACTACCATACATGTAGAAAAAGGACTTCTATATGTACTGTTCTTTATTTTTCATCAAAACACATTACAAAAGCTTATTGCCTCACCTGCGAGTGTTGAGCATGACAAGAGCAGCCATCCAGGTATTCTTCTCTTCTGCAGATTTGGCAAGTAGCACCACACTTGGCTGGTCCCTTGGTCGAATCTCGAATGAATGTTTCACCTCTGTTCCAAAACAACCCCAAAGCTGTCATTAGAGATTTACACTCTTCAAAAATTTACTGGCAAAGGAAATCTTTATGTATTGTTCTTACCATCTAAGAAGACAACAGGGACAAAAATTACATTGTCCACAAAAGACATTGTCCACCCCAATATATTTTCAAAGGTGATACACAGCTAAGGTTTATTTTGTGTAAAAGCATATTATGACGCTCTTATATGGTTGCTGAGACTAGTGTTTCTAACAGTGTGAGCACTAGCAACCTGCCTCAGTATGTATAAGGCTATCTCAAGGGAAGGATGTTCTTTCTTTACTCTTCCTGGCAGTCACTTCATTCTGGGAATTTTGATTCTGGGCACTGTTTTCTTTCACCTGTGCTTCATGATGGTTGCCCCTTGCCTGTCTAAGGAGAAGAAAGCCCAAATTCTCTCCAGGAAGCATGAATATGTGGGTACATGAGATTTCTAGGTGCACTGGGTGTTTAGAACACTATCAGGTGGCTACTTCCTGCAACACCTCATCAGTACCATGCCTCACTCAGATCAAAACTGTCTGGACCCAAAACATGGACCTAGAATACTTAGGAGCCTTGCTAGTTCTATGCCCAGAAATCAGCAGATGGTAATCAAGGCCACAAGAGAGATGATAAAGTTCTAAAATGTAAGTGTGCCACTGCCTATGAAAACGTATGAGAAGAGGGACAAGGATTTTCCATACACTAGAATATCAGGGATTACAAGATATTCCAAAAGATAGGATGAGAGGGGTAATCTAAAAACTGTAAATTAAGATACTGACTGAGATACTGAAAATTAAATATGGTGACGAGGTGTGGCTGTATGGTAAAAGTGGACATGTGCCATAAAATTATAAGAAAGCAGCAATGGTCCGACAACAAAAAAATTTCAAGTATACGCCCAAACCACACCTGAACAGCTCATTTACCAGAATTATACATTACAATATTTTATAAATAAAGAACATATTCATTTAGGTACTAGACAGCAAAACTCTGTTTTAAAAGAATTTTGCATTTCAAATGACCACCTTCTTTTTGTCTCAGCACTAAGTTGATTTTCTGGTAAAATCATACGACTGCTTTGGACTGTTGCTGTTATGATTTAGTAACAAAAAAGCTGTTGTATAGCATAAGTAAACCATTTAGAAAAAAATAATGAAAAAGGGCACAAGAGAGGGCAAGCAAATAGCATGTATGAGGTAGAGGTTACTGGTAATTCATTCTCATATAAATATATGAGTATACTATTTTGTATGTGTGCCATTAAGTAGAAGTAAACATAGTCAGTAGGAACATTAGGTAGGAGCCTCTGCAAAGACTGCACTACAATTACCCTCTGCTAGTGGCCCTGTTAAGAGTGAGACCCTAAAGGATATGAAGCAGCACTGGAGTTAACTAGTTGTGGAGACTCCATTGCAGTGGCCATCCCCTTGAGGAAGTTCCAGGAAAGAGCAGACATTAAAGGTATACATAGATAGACAGATATTCCTAACATCAGAGAAGTTGCCAACATTGCCAAAAACCATCCAAACCACTAACTCTCCCTCCTCCTACCATCTTATACACTTCCTATACACTGAGTCACTGATACAAGCAATTCAATCAAAACGTTAAGAGATATCTCCTACTACAGGCCCTAACAACATGTCAAGCTTTCAAATGAAACATCAAGGCCCATTAGCAATCCAAGCTACACAACAAATCTTTAACATCTTGAAACTTGCTAACATAACAACAATCCTAAAGCCCTCTAAACCATCCAACACCCACATCTCCAACTGTCCTTTATCAATTTATCACTTCTATGCTCAGTATCCAAAATCAGTGAAAAAATGATCCACAACAAAATTGGAGTAAACATCCCATTCTCATCCACTCAAACATCCCATTCTCATCCACTCGGCATGGCTTCAGACCTAGATACTCTATCACCAAACTATGTACTGAGCCCAAACAACACATCCTAGATATTTCAAACCAACTACAACCCTCCTCTTGCACAGTACTATTGACAACAGACACCAACAAAGCATGAGACTCTGTCCCCTGACACATCCTCAAACAAAAGGTACCTGACACTACTCTCCATGACAAATAGTGGTAGGCCAATTTCATAGCCAGCCACCATATTCTCACCCACACAGTATGGCTTCAGACACAAACACCTTACCACCATACTGCACACTGAGCTCAAAGCATTCTAGATATTTTCAACTAACCACTGCCCTCCTCCTTCACAGTATTAGTGGTAATGGGCATCAATAAAGCATTTGACACTATTCCCTGACATATCCTCACACAAAAAATACTCGACACCCCCCTCCATAAAGATAAAATGTGGTAGGCCAATTTCATATCCAGCTGCCATAACTAGTCATTCATAATGGCTTCACCTCTACAACACTTAATGTATACAAGAGAGTTCCCAGGGAGTATTTCTTTCAATCATATCAAATACAACCTCCACTACCTCATGCAAACATAAACAAGGAGGTCCTTTCATGTGCAGAAGACCTCACAATCACCATAACACCCTGACACCCTTAGCAACAACAAACATGCAGCAATAGATTCCATAATTTGGAATGAAAGCTCACCCAGAGCAGAATGTCAACATCTTCACAAAAATCTTCAATTACTCTTTTGACCCCCAGACAGACATACCCAGTTCACACCCTCCAGTCTCTTTAAATGGACAATCACTTCCCTTGAACAAAACACTAATCATTCTAAGCATCACATACAAAACGCATGACATTCAATCCCCACACTTATAATGTCAAAACAAAAGCAACAGATAAACTAAATGTCTTCAGAACACTAACTAGGACCTATTTCTTTTCAAAATTACTCTTTTTAAGTTCAATAAAATAATGGAAAAAAAGTTACCTTCAGTATCTTCTCTGTCAAGGATCGCCACCATTCTCATTAGAAATTTCTCCTTAAATCTGTATTCTCCAATCTGAAAGAAACAATCTTACTTAGATAAAAAGAATTACAATATACATGAGAAAATTTCATATTAACACACGATAGATTCATATGATACTGTTTCAATAAAATTGTCAATAAAAAGAACGAATCTTCCTAATAACATAACCTGCATAACACTGGCCTTTGGGATGGTATATTTTCCACAGAGTAAAAAAGAGATACTCTAATAAGTTTCAGAAGACAAATAAGCAAAAAAACACCTCAAGTAAGAAAGCATCTCTATGCTTCTGCATAACAAAGCTGTGAAAGACCACAGCATAACATCCTAGTGTTCACTCATCTCATAAAGAAATGGCAACTGATACCAACAAGAAAACTGGATTCAGAATATGATTCCTTGCTTTTCTTTTCTGCACAATATATAAATGAATAGGAACAAAGAGACCCCTTTGACTCCATCAAGCTATACAAATAACAGTACAATGAAAAGGTAAAAAGATCCCAGAAAAAATTATGATAATCTAAGAATTTAGCATATTTTGTACAAATACTTCAACAAAAAATACACAGGACCAATCTGATTTTCTCACAATTGTTTATGATGTTTGTAAAGTGCTGTAAAGACAACTTGCTCTAATATAATGATGTACATTGCCAGTAGCCATGGTACATGTGTAATTACCTATTTGTAATTACCTATCCGTACAATGCAGGGGAAGATTTCTACACTCATAGGGCCCCATCTCTTGAACTTTCTGTGCCATTAAGTGGCCTTTTAAAGCCTTTTAAACTGTCAGCATTCACTGCCTCAGTGTGTGTCTGTGTATGTGTGTGTGTGTAAATACTCATCCATACATATGGGATGGGAGCTTTACATAGGTGAGGGCTAACTTTTCAACATACAGTATAGCCATCAGAGCTTTCCTGATAGTCAAACTTACTTTATAATAGCTTAGCTTGTTCCATGTGTCTATTACTATGTTGCTAAAGCAATGCTTCAACCACTGCTCACATTCCTGAAGATGCTTCTTTACCTTAGTTTTCTCTTAAGACCTCTAGTTCTGCATTCTCTTTTGAATTTACACTCATCTCTTCTACAGAATTTTTTTTTTCTTATCTTATCCTGCTGCCCTCCAATTTGGGTAGGAAAGGGCTTCTATCCTCTGTTCGTAATTCATACAACGAAATTCTGATACAAAGCCCACTGCAATCCTTTAGGACTTCTCTAGCATTCTGATGTATTTCTTCTGGTAAGCAGACCAAATACATAACTCAAATTCCAGCCTGAACAGTATATACATTATCTTTCTAAAAATCTCTTTGCCTGTGTAAATGATGACTATTTTGACAATGACCAACAGCATCCTACTTCTGCCCATCCTAGTTACCCTGTAGAAAATGAAAAAGAATATGCAGGTATCATTCTTTCTCCCTTAACAACAGGAATAAATAATTCTACTAACTAAAATATTAAAATTGATAATAATAATAACCATAATAATAATAACAATAATATTATTATGATTATTGGTGCATATGCACCTGGGCATGAGAAGAAAGATCATGAAAGGCAAGCGTTTTGGGAGCAGTTGAATGAG
>JAUTXX010104433.1:0-16523 GCA_032273605.1 Panulirus laevicauda
TCTCTCTCTCTCTCTCTCTCTCTCTCTCTCTCTCTCTCTCTCTCTCTCTCTCTCTCTCCTGGAGGCAGAGAGTTGCAGTGTGTCGTCAACTTGCGTTTCTCTCGTCGTGTCGTTCGTCAATCCATACTGCGTCTTAACGATGCCACAGTCTTACTAACTCAGAGAAATCACTGAAATTATCCAGCTCATGATTTGGTACGTGAGATGCTTATGTTAGCTGAGACGGCACGGGGGAACTTGATGCCCTTAATCAAGGCCATCCCATTAATGCCGGATCCTAGCCTAAGCTATGTGCCGCATTTATCATCCAGTCCCATTGGGGGAAGGATGAACACCTGGGTTGACTGTGGACCGATTTCCCCTGACCAGAATTCGAATTTAAGAAGACCGTACATGAACCAGGGTCAGCATCGCTAACCACCACACGTCAGAGGTTCAAATCTTATCGTACTGTAATACTTTCATAAGATAAGCTTTTTTAGTCTTAGCCTCGCCCCGCTAAAGCAGCAAACAGGTTTCGATCCTATGACTATCTGGTTTCAGAAAGTTTTCTTTTTACCAGTTTTTAAGACGAAACATCATAGTTAAAAGAGAGATGTGATAATCTATGTTGTTATCGGGTAGGTGATCGTAGTAGTATTCTGTATTTGTAATCGATAGAAGTGAAGGCAGGATAGGGAAAGAAGAAGGCAGATGGTAGTGGTGCCAGGGAAGCGTTAACCACCTGGACAGATGGGTCGTTGGCGGAGATGTTTTACACCAGCTGCTCAGATGGTTAAAGTCACAGGGATGTGTTGTCTTGTCCAGAGAACAGCTGACGATCACCACATTTTCAGTCAACGTGTTATAACCACAATGTTTACTTGGTATTATGTAATGCGTGAAGTAGTTGACGGTAAACATCACTTGTGTTCAGTAACATCAAGACAACATCGAGAGATAGGAAGACTCTTGTGGGTCTTTGTAGCCCCAACTATGATATTGTCACTCGTAATATCCAATAGGATACAAAAAACTAAGATAAAAGTTGCTATATGTCGATTTACGTTCTTGTGGAAATGACGAGAAAATCATTATCATTCACATGGAACAGATGCCCAAAGTACAAGTCACTTTATATTGACTTATATCTTGTTCTATAGCTAGCGTCTTCTTCGATGGATATCAACTGACTGTTATTTTTCTCTCCTGTATCTCCCCTAATGATGTGATTATTACACGAAAGTGCACTTGGGAACTTTTCGTGTTTCATTTTCCCCGTGGACTCATCGGAATATCTTGATCACGCGCAAAATTGTGATATTTTCCAATATATATATATATATATAATATAGTGTTTATAACTACCCCAAGAACTCTTTCCAAGAGCCTGTGTAGCTCAAAGGCTGTACTATTTTCAGTAGCAGGGAAATGATGCACTCTTTTGAAGTGAAATGTTCTTTGATATGTCAGTCCTCCAAGTGATACAACCTCACCAACTCTGACTTTTCTCCTAAGGTGTAATTCCTTTCAGGCAGAGTCTGGTAGCACATATATATGTACATAGATTCTACCTACTCCACTTGCTCAAGGTTATTATGCAAGTGAAATGTCACTTTTGATGGGGCTTTATGTTTGGGAGTACAGTCTTATCAAAGATTTTCTCAATTTAAGGAATCCGCATCTTCCTTCTACTGGAAGTAGTACAACCTTGGACTGCAGGAGCCTTTAGAAAGAGGTCCGGGGTAACACGAGGACTCATTCATAGAAATTAGTGTTAAGGTAATTGATCTTAGGGTAATTGTGCAATAAGTAAATGAGTATATGTGCCTATGATGCAACTACCATATTGAAGACACAGAGCATTTACTACTCAGTTGCACTGCACACTCTCCACCTAGATGCACACATAATATTACCACGCTATATGATGCATTGTCCCGTTCAGTGGATGTAGCCTGCTCCCTAAGTGGTGCAGGAGCCTCATAAAGGTAGAAGGGACTTCCATAGCAGGAAATTAAGTAAGTATATTTCTGTATAATCTTAAGGTAAATCTTTAATCTGCAGTATGATTAATTGATTTTTCCATCTATATTTTTAACAGAAAACAAATTTATTATCTCCATCCATTGATACATTTTCAGTAGTTGTACTTTTTACTTTTTTCAGGTTTTAAATATCATTCGTGATGGATGGAAGGAAACAGAACCAAGAAGATAGAAAACATAGCAGTACTACAGGGGGTTCTAAGGGTAGAGGCCATAGTAGAAAGCGGGCTCAGAAGACAACTGGAGAAAGTCCACACCTTCGCCTTCGCCGGGGCAAAATGGTGCCGTATGTTTCAGATGATGATGATGACACCTATGAACTGACTGATATTGCTGCACATGACTTAATTAAGTACAAGAAGGTGAGATAGTACATGTGTGTGAATTAGATTTGCTAATATCAGTAGATAAATATGTATATGTTCAGATTATTGAAACATCCTGAGTTTTATTCTTGAAGTTCTAAATGGTTCGAATAGCTAATGGGAATGGATGAAATGAAAAAGACTAACTGGTGCTGGTAAAAACTCAAGAAATTTTTTTAGGCATAATCGTGTCAATGTGCTTAAGCAGTAGTCCCACAATAAATGTTGCACATTTTCTCAGGAAAGTTGTGATGTTCGACTTGGGCCTGAAAAATCAAAATTGAATATAGAAATTAGAAAAATGATGGAGGAAAAAACATCATAAAGTAAAACCTGGTCTGCTGACCTTTTTTTTTCAGCATGTTGTGACTAATGTTACACTTTTTTTTTAAGAAAATATCACACAGCTATTCACCAGTAGTTTAGAGGATTTTTTAAAGTTGAATAGTATGTTGTTTGTTTTATGTTAGAATGTAGACACATTTAAGTAGATACAACAACAAATGTGTTATAGGTATGCTACCCCAGTTTATAATCAGCAGAGGTAATAAAGGGAAAGCCCTTGCTTAATGAGACAATAATATCAAAGCTGAATTGCTAATTAAGCACTTTGAATACATCACCAAGGTTTTTCTTAATGTTTGTACACCACTATATATGGTTCTGATACACAGCATGTTTTCATGTGAATTGTTAAGCTAAGAATATTTTGTATGGTTGTATAGTTTCATCACAGCTGTCACTGAAGTTAAGAAAATTCCAGTCTCACAAGATAGTAATTCCCATCACAGCATATGTATATTATTTGCATTCTCATACTTGAAAGAAAGTGGATAAGTGCTTGAAAATGAATTACTAGCCAAGTGATAGGTGGTATGGGTTCTTGGGGAGGTCATGTGTAACAAGTCTTCTATACTTCTTTGAAGAAGGGAATACTGGCCCAGAACAAAGAGGTAGGTAAGTTGACTGTACAATTTTGGACTGCCTGAGGGCATTTGGAGGTTTTTAAAAAGAAACAAAAGGGATGTACAGACATGTATAAGTGTCTGGTTGGTTGAAAGTTACAAGAGCAGAAAGGAACAAAGGACACATGTCACATATGCCATTTTAAATTGGTTAATGAGTAGAGCCTCCAATGGATTAGTTTTGGGCTACTGATGTTCTGTAGCTGTGTGAATTGCTTGATGAATTGTTTTGCATTATACGTAAATATTTTTGTGGATGTTAAAGTTATGAGAGAAATAAGTAGCATTAAGGATTGTAGCCATCTACAGAGACACCTAGGGAAGCCCCAGCTTTTTTCAGTAATTAGCTTCAGTTCAGCCAAGTGCAAACTATTGGTAATAGGACACAGGGCAGTATTTTCATATTGATAGAAATGTGGATGATTAGAACAAGCTAAATTGATAAATTGAATACACAAAGCATGAGAACTTAATGTTTTTTCAAGAAATAGAGTTTAAACCACTAACCCATAATCTTCATTCAATTTTTTCTAATGAACCTAATATAGCTGCTTCCATTGTTACTTGACATTTAAAATCTTCTCTTTTCCTCTTTAAAATCCCATCTGATATTTACTTGAACCGATTAGCCATAGATTTCACTAGCAGCTTACTGCCACAATTAGAAAATATATGATGGATCTCAGTCACCCATAGAACATTAAAGAGGATGCTTATATATTACCAGAACTTGATGCCACATGTATGCTTGCACTATTGTAGTCAGTTTAAGATTAGAATTTCTATGGTATCAATGTTAATATTTTTGGTGGAAAGAAATTTGTTAGTTCATTTATTTATGTCTGTAAAGTTTTGACTGTGTATATAGCATGTAAAAATGTAAAATGCATGTACGATATGTAATTGATATGAATGTGTAGGTTGAATACCTGTCTTGAAAAAATCAAGAATTGTTTGATGTGTTTAGTTGTATGTAGTATGAAGTCATGCTGGGAAGAAACCCATAATTATACTACAGTATGCTTACATAGAAAAGGAGTATTCAGGCTGCCAGCATAGGCCCTCCCTTGTCCACCCACGCTATCTCACGCCAGCATAGAGTAAGGCATTCTAATTTAGAGCTTGAGGTTTCAATCATGTTTATCAAATGTTTTATGCAATTTATCTTTGCGTATATTTCAAGCAAATGACATTGAGACCTGCAATAGGCATACAAAATTCTCTTTTAAAGCAACAACATCAAAAAAATGCTAGAAAGATGTAGAGAAATACTTTCAGAATATCTGAGTAATGGATGAAGGGAATGAACTATTTACATCTTTTGAATGCTGACATTATACAGAAGTTTATGGAACGTATTATAGGATAAAAAGTTGGAGATGGAACCCCATGAATGTAGAACTTTCTTCCCATGCTGTTTAAATGATCAGTTACAAATAGGTAATGATTACACATACAGACACACACAAAATCTGTTCTGGTCATCTGTCACCTTGACTATGCAGATGCACCTTACTCATGTACTTGTTCAAAGCATAATTACATGCTATTTTATGACTTGTTGATTAGTTACTATTATGATCTTCCAGTTCTGTATTCTCTAAACTATTTTCAGCAGAATAGGTACCAAATTCAATAAACTTCGTTATGACTATTATTATCATTATAACTAACACACACATACATGTCACGCATGCAGAGGCCACCTGGGATCATACCCACATAGGTTCAGATCATAGGTATTCATTCACCCCAAGGATCTGGATAGAATGGTTACCTAGCATAAGTTAGTGTATGTGTGTGTGCATACACAGGAGTAAGACTTGTACATATATGCAAGGTTAAGAGATTGGGCAACATGAGTGTAAAACTCTCCCCCAGTAACACACAAATAGTAATTACAAATAATATATCAATGAATAGATGATTTGATAAATGAATAAAGAATGGTTTATTGAATTCAAGCAGCAATTCCACTGAAGATTGTGGTTTAGGTATTACACGAGTGGGGGGGGGGTCATAACAGTTCTAGTTAATTGATTACAAAAGAGTTTAAGATCAAGGTAGAGCTGGATACTTCTATGCTTTGGATAAGCACATTAGTGAATTCTATCTCCATAGTACAGGAAGGTTTACAGAGCAAGTTGTAATTTTTATGAATTATACATTTAGTGGTAATTCGTTGAACATTACTAGATGTAAAGTTACATATTAGTTGTATTGCATTAGTATTATGATGACATACATTATATATTTAATGGTGAACATTAATTGATGTAAAGTTACATACTTGTTGAATTGCATTTATACTGTTATGTATTATGTATTTAATGGTGAACATTAAGTGATGAATGTTTTCACTTTGGTTGTGTTATAGTAGTATATTAGTTGACATACACATCTTTGGGAAAATTCAACTATTTGCTTGCTTAGCTGTGCATTTTTTGTGGATTGGACAATTCTGGTATCTATACGAGCACTGGTTGGTACAAGATTGTTGTGACAGTTGTTGGTCAAGTGAAAAAATGAGTAAAGAACAGTGAGAGGTCATAGCAAGAAACAGAAATGGGTTAGAAAATGTGTAAAGAAAAATATTTAATGTATCAGTTGTGGATAAATGGAAGAAGCTTAGTCATGAAACTGTGAATACAGACTGTATACAGAAGGTAAAAAAGTTTTATGGCGATGCATTTCAAGAGATCGGACCCCCATGAGTGTAGAACTCTCACCCCATATTGCATTTATGAGATATCAGTGATTTGTTGAACAGTCATACTGTAATCGTACTGGAGAAATGTTACGCTAGTAAAGACAGTTAAACTGTAAATTAATTGTAACTAAGCAAGAAAAAGATAATGGGATAGTCTTTTTAATGTTGTTCATTGTTTATGCCTAGATTTTGCAGGATCACATGATACTCTCAGGTGAATATTTTTGAGTAGTGTTCAGTGCTATGCCTGATTCAAGGATTGTAAGTGCTGAGCTGCGTAGAAGAGGAAGAATTAGACAGTGCATTTTTACCAATAAGAATCAAGAAAATTGCTGAGTGTATACTCAAAAACAATTTGATGAGGCTGCTAAATGTTACATTCCACTATTGTGTGGTGTGAAAGCAGTATTAGGCTACAACAAAAAAGTGGATATGATTTCGTTTTAAGTTTATCAAAGTGGATTTATTGGTGTAAATTTGTATTCATTATGCAGTTGAAAACATATAAAAAACCAAATAAAGGAAAAGTAAGAGAGACTTATAGAATTATAATGGTCGAATGGTCTGAGATGAAGCTTGTAATAGCAGATAGATATGCAAATGTAGGTGTAATGTGATAGAAGGACAAGTCCTTCGGGATTATGGGCTGTGATGAGAAATAATGACTTTTTGTGTGTGTGTGAGGAAGTGTTGGTAATAGTTGGTAGACAGCCACCGACCAGGTAGATATATTACCAGTACTATGTGCTTGGGTATCAGGAGGTTTAGTAATGGTGACATAGTGGGCCAGCACTTCAGCTGTCTTGTTGTACTCCTGTGACCCAGGAAGATGTCTTTTCTTTCTTCCTCACCCCCACATAGACTGCTAGCATTCTGTCTATAAACATTCAATCTCTCATTGTTACACATAATACACAACTCATTCCTCATAACTCTAGATTTTCATGTGTCATATGCTGTGCACTAGTTCTTCCTTTTGGCAAAATGGTAGTAGCAGTAAATAGCATTAGTAGGTAGGAAAATTAGACAGGAACATTAGGCAGAAGTAGTAGGTAGGAATATTAAGGTTGGAACATTAGATAGAAGTAGTCATATGAAACATTAGGTAGGAGCCTCTGGAAATACTGTGCTGGAGTTGCCTTCTGACAGTGGCCTGTTAAGCATGAGGAACTGAAAGACTAACATCTGAATCAAAGAATATCAGTATTGGAGGGTGCAGATAGGCTACAGAATTAATTAAGAATTAAATGACTAGAAATGTTGAAGGGAGATACTAGGATGTTTATAGAGAGCTGTGAGTAGTAGATTCTTGGAAAATATTTTGTTTATTATGGTGGTATTAAACCTGAAGGGGAAGTTATTAGATAAGTTAAAGGATGCAGATGAATGATGAACTGATGGAGATAGCAAGCAACAGAATCCAAATGAGCTTTCTCTGAATAATGAGTAGAGCTAGAAAGATTTTTGGCCTACAAATGAAACATAACGAATCCAGATATGATATACTCATTAAGGAAGATCAGAGGAATGTGGGTATGTTAGAAGTTCTGTGCACAGTGAAGAGAAATAGAAAAAGCAAAAAAAGTTAGAGGATACCTTAGGAGAGACATGAGATGTCCACAGAGAGTCAAATTTACAATAGAGAGTTCCAAAATAGGTTTACAAACTAATAAGCAGTGAGAAGTTCAACTGGGTGTTTATAGAAATGGACATAGCGGATGAGAGATTGTTTATAGAAATGGACGCAGCAGATGAGAGATTGTTTATAGAAATGGAGATAGTAGATGAGAGATTGTTTATAGAAATGGACATAGCAGATGAGGGATTGTTTATAGAAATAGACATAGGAGATAAGAGATGATGGATGTTATAGAGCTAATACAGAGGGCAGAAAACTTGAACAAGACGGAATCGGGAAGAGCTCCAACTAACATTAGAGAAAGAGGAAGAAACAACAGCGCAGACTTTAAGAAAGATCATGTTCATTATTGCTGATTAATTGATGAGACAGTGGTAACTTGAATGTAAAGATGGTTTTAATAACAATAAGCAAGAAATGGGTATACTTGAGACAGATCTCAGCAAGTTACAATATATGTAGAGCTTTCATTGCAGAATTCCAGTCATAAGGAGAGTGGACAGTGGATGGGTGAAAGGAATAGTCAGGATGCTGAAGCAAGTCCTAATGGTTCACTATGGAGCTTGCCAAAAACATTCTCATCTTCAAGGATGTATTAATGCAAAAACACAGACTAGACAATTTGATCTGCACATGTGCATAATACCTGGAGATTCGAGGTCCTGCAATAACCCAGCATGTCAGGGAATTCATTAAAGTCATATTTATATTGCCATCAGGACTGGATCTAGTCTGTGTTTTGTTGAAACTGAGCTTCTTTTGGTAAAAGTGGTTTTATATTACTTGAGATGACATGACAAAAGAAGATAGGTCTAAGGATGAGCCAACCTAGATATGGAGAGAGAGGAAAGGGAATGAAACTATTAAGAACTGAACACATACTGTAAGGAGAGATTAGGAGGCAAAACTCCATGGTTTGAGGATTGATTATTGTTGAGCTGATTATGCAAAATCTATAACAAAGGAGTGAGATTGGTACCTTTAGAGAGGAAGTGAGAGAAAGGGGTAGAAAAAAGGAGAAAAGAAAGGTTTAATAGGTTTAGATGTGCAAGGAAATGCAGACAAATAGGGCAGAAAAGGAATAAGAGGCACAGAAGCCAGGCGCCATTAAAAAGGTGCAATATCAAGAATGACTATATTAAGAAGAGAGGAAAAAAGAAAAAGAACAATATGAATGTATATGAGAATCACCAAAACCTGTTACATAGATTCATGAGAGGCAAACAGTTAAATGAAAGAATCCGGAAGTAAAAGATGTGGACATAGGTGAGATGATATGTAAAGTATATTTTCAGAATATTGGTGCCTTTGAAAACTCAGAGCATCCAGTACTACTAGACTAAGGAGTGAGGGATACACAGGCAACATTTACATGAAATTGTGAAAGTAATAATGCTCTTTAACCAGATAGCATCTCAAAGGCTGTTGCTTCAGCAGCATGCTCATTGTACTTGAGAAAGCATATACTGCTGCCAGAGAAGGCCCATTGGATTGAAATGAGGATGATTCCATAATTGAGTCATTGATCTGGAGGAAGGATGATTCCATAATTAAGTCATTGATCTGGAGGAAGGAGGCTTTTCTGATGTTACCGTATACCAGTTCTTTGAGATCTGAATTGACTCCTAAACCAGAGTAAACTTACTGGACACAATTCAAGAAAAAAGAAAGTGTCAAGAAAGACATGAAACAACAGATCTTTAGCAACAAAGTAATAGAAATGAGGAATAAGCAAAACAAAGATGAAACTAATGGGGATAACAGTGATTGATTCAAATGTCTGCTACAGAAATATAAGGTCGAGATTAATCCTCATGTGTGTGAAGCTTGCTCCTCACATGCACAAATAGATTAATGCGCATACCACAGTCTTATACTTCTACACTATATGCTGAACACATTTCATCACTAATATAGACTCGTATATCACTACACCTTTCTGCCCCTTACTGACTTCAGAATACCACTACTCACTTCTTGCCCTTACTGAGTTCAAATTCAGATCCATCCTTTTAGATACCAACCTCCCTCCTCCCCTCCCCTCCCCACCCCACAGTCCCTTCTCCTCATGCATGCAGGTTTACAATAACCTTACCTTCTTACAGTAACCTTACATTCACACACACCTTTGCTACCATATGCATACTTCTAAACACTTCTCACTTACACAAAAATTCTCTCTACATCTTGTTCATGTTTGTTGATTGGCTCCCTGTGAGTAGATGAAAAAAAGAATGTAAATTAAACTGGTTTGAGTCGGATTTCCTCATGTAGGAAAAAAGAGGGACTTTACCTGTTCTGCAGGGGATATACTGCATGCTGCTGGAGATCCTGATTAGCAGATAGCTCCTGAGTTGATTCACAGACGGATACACTTTTCTCTATTCTGAATGTCACTCAGTTCTTTGATGATACTTGCTGTTGTTAATATCAAGAGTACGTAGAGCTTTATTATATTGTAAGTTTTTATAATCTGGTTGTCCCACCACATGGCAACAGTTTAAGATGAGGTGCAGGCCATGGTTTTTACATGATGAATTTTCTCATTTTTAGTGATTTATCTTTCTCTTTCTTTTCTTTTTGTTAATGATATTCCAGTTTATTAGATTTCTTATTGATGTTGAATGTAAATCCTGTAAGAATAGTTTGATACTGAAATATTTCAATATGCCCTAAATTGTTTACTGGCAACTGGGCTAGGGCCTTGGGTGTTAGCGTGGTAGACTTGAAGATGTTGCAGCCAGTACCTGTGAGGCAGGTGTAGGTGCTACACACTCCACATGCCTGGGCTTACTCTTGTTTACCGAAACTCTTGTGCGGTGCACTGTCTGGCATAGGCTACATCAAGATACTGCAGTTCCTGACTGCCTGATCATTAAGTTCTCTTTTTGAAGTTGACTTATCATTTTGAAATTACATTTTCATAGCCTGGTTTTTATGCAGAGGCTTCAGAATCTGAGTAATTAGTTAAATATTGTTTTCAAATTATACTTTCGAATTTCAAAAAGTGTAGTTAACAGAGTGAAACTGAAATACATTTTTTGAATGTTAACTATTCAAACCTGAGTTATTCTTGTTTTACTGAGTGTTAATACATTGACGGAGAAAAAATTTAGATACATTGAGTGTAATCAACTTAGAAGAGGTTGAGAAACTCAGTTCAGTGCTCTGGCAAAATGGTTATAGCAAAGGAGAACAACTCAGATGAGCGGATGGAGGGTGCTGAGGACAGTGAACCAATGTTAAGTAAAGCTCTTGAGGCCCAGGGAGTGACGCTTAAATCAGAGGAGCTCGAAGTTATTGTGGAAGATCCTGGAAGTGCAGCTCCAATCATAACAACAAAAGTTAGAATAAAGGTAAAGCTTTCTGTCCTTTGATTTATAAGTTTATGTATTTTCTTACAAGGAAGACCAATACAAGATGGTAATTGTATTTATGTGTGAGGCATATTACTTTGTATTTGAATATCAGGGATGACATGGAAGTATTTACTGTCAGTGAAATTTAATAAACTTCATGATAATGTTTTTTCATAACATGAGTGAGTGTGCCAAATAGGCACATTGGAATTGTAACGCCTTCAGCTGCAGGATTTAACAGTATTCAGCAATATTTTAAGCTGTATTTTAAAGCGAACCACTTCTTTTGAAGTGGGAATGTAAAACATTTTTGTTATTTGGCACCAGACTGCTTCAACAAGATAGTTTCAGGATGATGTGCCAAATTGGCATTGTTAAAAAAAAAAAGTGGGGAAGGATTGTTTTATACAGTTTTAGAATGCCATGTATGGGAAAATTTTCACAAGAAGACTGAATTTTTTATCTTACTAAGTGACTCAATTACTATAAGTGAAATTTTATTGATGGTAGAAGTGAAAGATTTTTTTAGTTACCATTGAAATGAAATGTCAGCTTGTATTTATGACCATCATTTTCTTTGGATTTACTTTAAAATGTATAAAAGGATTTAAAAGAAAGGTGTCTTCTGTGAACATGTAGAAACAGTAGGTCTCTTTTTGAAAAGTTCATATAGTAACTTACTTTCAGTACATTTCAATACGTTGAGCATCGTTATTTTTTTTTACAAGAAACTGGGTTATTTGGAACAAATTTTAGAGTATTCATATTCAGCAGCTAATGTAAAACTTAGAGTGATAAAGGTTTTGTTAGGTAATATCTTAAAAACTGTCTGTGATAGGGTATTCTACACAATGACATTTGGTGTGTGAGAGTGCACCAATGTGGAGGCCAGTTCTCTCAAGGTAAGCCTCATATGATAAAGGTTGGCAGTTGGTGTCCAAATGCACCTTAATAGTAGTGGTTACTTATCTTCTTTCTTCTCCCTTTTTCATGTCCATTTCTTTTATGATGTTGATTATAGATAATCAATACCTTCATCAGCTTATTGTTATTAATGATTTATTATTGATATCTTTATGTGTATTGACGTCATTGTGTTTTTCTTTTTTTTATTGGTATTTTTATCACGTCATCATAAAAATCATTACTGTCATCTTTGCCATTATTGTCGCCACTGCCATCACCACCACCATTTGATCGACCTTTGGAATTATGTGAATGACACTAAATGTACCTGTCCGCCATACTGTATTTGCCCATCAGTATCTGTCACTGACCCTTCATTGATAATCTTTGGATGTAGATCAACTAGGGTAATTTTATCTTGATTCTTCAGACATATTTATTTTGACAATCATAAGATGATTTTTGTTTGAAACTAAAGGTAGAGCAAAGGTTTTGTGTTTGTGTAGGTGTTTCTTTGTCTAGTTATCCAGGGTACCTTGTTAAAGTTTGGGATCTTAATGGCTCAATACCTAACTGCACCTTGTCAGAGCAGTTTGAGCATTCTTAGGCTTCTTGAACAATTACTTTGGGATGGAGGGAAACACCAGGTGTACTTCTTTCATATAAAAAATGATGTATTAGCTTATAAGTGGTATCTTCCTCTGTTGTACATGCAAAAATTACCTTTAGTATCTTGGTTGTTTTTAATGATGCAGAGCCAATACTTTCACTTGTGCATAACAGTAGAAGAGTGGTATGCTTTGATAGTTATCCTGTAAGCAGGAAGTGTTTACATAACCATCTGAAGGTCAGAAAAGGTGTTGTAAAGGACTAATTTTGAGTCCAACAGTATGAATGTTTGCTTTCATGATTGGTTTGAGTTAACTGTAGATGTTCCAGGAACTTAAATGGGGATTGATTAGAGCTGTAGCTGTTCCAGGAACTTTTAAAGTTTACATGGTGATTGATTAGAAACAAAAGTTAGAGTAATTTATGATTGCCAGTTACCATAATCCCTTGTGTGGGAAGATTTCTATTAAGTGCTTTTTCGTTACCAGGAAGGGCATCTATCATAGGAAGCAGTTGGTGGTGTTTTACTTCTTCAGTTATGGTTTCTTGGCACTTCCTGAATAACTGTTCCCCATATTTTGGTAAAGGGGACAATATTTAGGTTTCTTTTTGTAGTTTGTCCATTATTCTTCCACTCATTCATTACCTTTATGTCTTTAAGACATTTTGAAATATTGAAATGAAGCTCATTAGGTTTGTACATTTTTATGAAAGCATGAAGTTAAAGTCATAGTTTCAAATTTCAAGCCTTTTATTTTCCTCTTTGCTTGCTTGTACAGGATCACAGGTTTGTGTCTAAACCAAATGTCATGTTGTATGTCTCAGGTAAATCCCTTCTCTGGAGGTTTTTGAATTTCCTTTTTTTGTGGGGAGAAGAGAATCGTATGTATTTATTCTCTTTCCGCTTTGCCTATCAGCACTACCATGCCACTTTTGTTGCCACCCTTACCACTGCATTACTATTACCACCTCCTCGTACACCACCATCATCGTAATTATTACCTACTCCTTCTCCAGGGTTCCACTTTAGCTCTTGTTTATATTGTTTATCAGATAGACCACTTGTAGAGCATTCCATGTTTATATAATGGCAGTTATTTGGTCTTGATAACTAATGGCAATATGAGATTTCATTATTCTCCTACACCAACATCTCTTCCTTTCCCCCTGTAGTGAAAGCTCACAGGGCTTCACTTCAGATCCATATCAGTTCTTATCTGGACGAATCGTCCTTCAGGAGTTTAAGGGGTTATAATTTTCTTCATCTCAGAGATTTTGTCTCTGTAATACACTTGCAAATTCTTGACCATGTCATGATGTAATGTACATTTGTCTTTGTGTCTTTTTGTTAGTTTTTCAGTTTCTTAACATCATTTTCCACTGTATGATTTGAGATTGATAGATTTTTTGTGTTTGTGTGTAGTTGTACTAATAACGGAACACGGATCATGTCTTATTTTGATAATGGATTTTTGACTGTGTTTGACTTCAGTTACTTGCAGATGTTTTCTGTTCTATTAGTAGGGTTGCTTTTTCTCTCTTTCGTAATTGAAAATTCCTTCACTCACTGTATCTAAATCTTTGGTTCATATGCTCAGATATTCAAATTCCTTATAGATGGAATGAGTATTGAATACATGATGACAATTAATGATTACAAAACCAGATAATTGTTGGGAGATATTTTGATTTTTTTGCTGGTTCTTGTACAAACAAAATTAGTTTATTGGATATTAATGGGTTGACGTTCATTGTCACAGTTTTGTATGTATTGTGTCATCTTATTATCTCTATACTCATTTGCTTTACTTTTAGTAATTGTTTCTGAAGTGAATGGTCATTCAGAGTTTGTTGCTATACGTTTGTCATTAGATAATTATACGTAGCCAGCTTCAGACTATTTACATACACCACATATGGTAGGTACCTGTGCTACCATCATATGGAATTTACTCTGGCATAGTTATGATTCTTATACAGTCTAATAAAGTATGAATGAGAGAAGACTACTTAATGTTAGTCATTGATTATGCACACAACAAAATCGTTTCTGGAGCATTTGTATTTATAAGTTTGTTTTGTGGCAGAACATTTGTAGTCGTCTGTGGAAATTTGAAGTGGAAAAGGCAAAGGTTTCTCCTGCCATAATGAAGGGTTTCCTTATACTCATAATCAGATTACATGGCAATACCCTCGCTGGAGATATCCAACTACTTAATTATTATTCATAAAGGGAAATACACACAAATATGCAAGTAACTAATTTTGTTTTCGACCTACATTGTCGAAACTTATTGGTTCCCTAATGAAATACTCAGTAGTTTGACGGTATGCAAATACCTAAGGATATTGGAAGTCGGTAGAGCTAACATGACTGCCATATACTTATAATCATTCTTTTTGTAATTTTATCTTTTGATTTCTGATTGAGTTAATTATTGTATGTAAGGGCATGTCAGAAGCAGTTGCTTTATTTTATTTTTCCAAGAAAAATCCTGGATTGTCTTAAAGCTGCAAAAGATGTACATATTCTTAGTATTTCACTGCCTTTCATAGTATCATTCAGTGTTTGAAAAAGGGAAATCTATATGGGGGGTCGGAATTTCACTCAAAAACTCATCATGTCATTCGCACAAATGTAGTTCTGCAACATGTGCTTATAATTGAGTATGTACCTCATATGAAGACAGATAGTAACACCAGTTAGAAGTCCATTGTAATAGTTGTGGACAGCAACGATGTCACCAAAAGGATTTAAATATACTTCCTGAATACATTCATATACATACAGAGAATATTTATGTATATCAATAGAATGCAACATGTACAAGGACATGATCGTGGGAATGATAAGAGTTCAGAGTTCAGATTTCGTAAGCATAATGTAATACCTTCTGGTAGTGCAGTGCATTATACCATAGCATAGGCCTGTTAGAATTATGATAACTAGCTGGTTTCCAGTACTACATGCCTAAGTACCAGGAGGGTTAGTGATGAGTACTTAGTGAGTCTTTTGGCAAAAGGGAAGAACAGATATATAGAAGTCATAGATGGGAATATTTTGGCAGGAGCATTAGGTAGAAGTAGTAGGCAGAAGTAACCATTAGGAACGTTAAGTAGGTGCCTCAGAAAACACTGCGCTAGAGTTGTCCTCTGCCAGTGGTCTATTAAGAGTGAGAAACTGAAGACTAAGAAGCAGCACTGGAATTTTCTAGTTATGGATACTCTTTTGTCATGGCCACCCACTTGAGGGAGTTCCATGAGGGAACAGGCATCAGAGATGTTATTTAGTTAACAGTAGATGTTGTTTAGTTAACAGTAGAAAAAAGGCAGATGCAAACAGCAGAATGCTTTAGTATCATATTAGACATGATCATAGGCTTCTTATACCTGATTTTATGGTAAATGATGTAATGGCCTTGTAGTTGATATTATTTATTAAATGTTTGTAAGATATGTATATAAATTAAAACTCTAAAGCTTTATTTATAGAAAATTAGCAACCTGCAAATAGATATTAATGGATATTTACTGGACCCACCCTGAGTCCTCTTAGACAGCACATTTCCATGGTTTCCATGTAGATATAAGAGGACTTCCCCCATATCATTGTCATACTTGTAGTCTAATTTAGTATCTAATGATTTCTTAGCTTTATCTTTTCCTCTGATTTAGTATCTGATATTTTTTCCAACTTTTTTATTTTTCCTCAAAGGAATATAAGTATGATACTGAAATATTCAGCATAGTACAGTATAGTAGTAACTAGGTTGAATATGATTTCATGCTTGGGAAAAGTTAGTATGAATATTTCATTTTAACCCCTCATTTGATATACAATTACTGACTAGACAGGTGCTGTGAAGAGGCCATTACTCACCAAGAGCTAGGCACTGAATACTTTACCCCAGTATAATTGGCAACACCCTCAGAGTATAAAGTG
>JAUTXX010104543.1:0-16523 GCA_032273605.1 Panulirus laevicauda
CAACACACACACACACACACACACACACAGCCTAAGACATTTACGGACTCGACGCGAGGGAAGGATGAACAACTGAGTTGGCTGTGGGCTGACTGCCGCGCCCAGAATTCGAACCCAAGCGAGTCCATGCGTGAATTATGGTCATTGTGTGTGTGTGTGTGGGTGTGTGTGTGTGTGTGTGTGTGTCACACAATAAGCGTAACCACTTTTTGGGGGTACTTTTTGGGGTCCCGCTTCAGTGCAGGGTTCCTAGGCTGTATCCCAGCTTGCCTGTTCTATAATCTGGCCGTATAGCAAAAGCATCTATAACTATACTCGGCGATATAGACATATAAAAAATAACAGTACTTCCATTACGCAGTGCTTGGGAAGAACATGCTTCACTACATCGTAGTATGAACTAAAACCAGAATGAACTACAACGAATTAGATGTAGTTGATATTATTCTCACGATTACAATCATCGCTCACGCTACCAGCCCACCAAGGGTTCGAATTCTGAGCGCGAAAGTCGTCGGCGCACAGCCAACACAACAGCTGTTCATCCTCCCGTCGCAGGAGGTTGATTGATAAATGGTGGACCAGACTTGGCTAGTTGTGTGTGTGTTTGTATATACACCGGGAGTACCAATGATAGTACAAATATTGCTACTATCACTGACATTTACAGAAACCAGTATCACTACCAGATCATTAATCACCAACACGTCACACTCTACGATCACTAATTCTTCCAATCACCAACACAGCAATGTGAACACCAATAGATACCATACCAATTACTACTATCATCAGCAGATTACCAAACATCACAGTGATCCATGACAGTTATCAACCACCTCTGCTAACAGCCGGATTACAGAAGTAAAGGTAGCGCTCAACCAGCTTCTTCTTCACTTGAATGAAACAACTTTCTTACTCTTTAAGAGACTTACAGTATATGCACTGACACAAAGACACGACCTTTTTTTTTTCTAGCTAAGATGTGGGAGAAAGTGGGAGCACGGAACGCAGCCTCCACTCTAGACAAAGAATGATGATGGTCTACCTTCCTGACGCCTCACACACGGAAACCAACATTAACAAACACATGAAAGGAAAACAATCTAAATCACAGATATAAACACCAATACACTCTAACTTAACCACTAAAACCCACACACACACATACACACCCACACAAATCATCCTTACCACTCATACAAACATTGTTTAGTGTCCCATAGAGAAAATAAACCAAAGGTTTTAGAGTGGGCCACGAATAGCAAAGCCATTTCGCTGCTCCCACCACAATCCACTTCCCCACTCACTTATTCCACATCATTTCTCGTCTCTCCCTCCGTCTCGCCTCATTTACATAACTTACATGGATTCCTTCTGTCATCCTCCCCCTCCACTCTTCTGTCTCTCCTAACATGCCTAAACCATCTCTCAGCTTCTTAGCCATTTCCTTTCGCGGTCTGCCTCTTTTTCCATCATCCACATTCGTCAGTGTTATTTTCCTATAATGCCAGATAAACTAATTCACTCGTCCGATGCTCAATGCAACTAAATTCATTCACTCGTCCGATACTCAATGCTACTAAGTTCATTTCTATATTCGAAGAGGAATGGCAGCATTGAAATAACTTCTCACTTATCTGTCTTCATCAAAGCTTCTCCCCGGAACGACCAGCAACCGAGCTACCTAAGATACATCCCCTTATCAGCTCCCGTGCCTCTGTCTCAGTCCTTTCGTGTTTATGATGTTTGAGAGATAACATATGTTACTGATGCCATCTCCAATAACGGTGTGGGAGTCTTTCCAGACGAGAATGGTCATTATAGCTGATAGGGGTTCTTATAATAAGTAAATAAACGCTGGGTATGACAGCTTCCGAAATTCACAGACTGAATCCGGATTACGCAGACACAAATATAAGTGACATAGTTAATGAACATCTTTCCACTGTGTATTATTCATTCGTCACATTTCTTTCTCAAAACCAGCACTAATGGTCTGTCTGGCGTCAAACGCAACGTGTTCCGCTGAATATCAAGACTAGAACTCTACGATTTCCTAAGAAACATTTCAATAATTAACACACTATCAACGCAACACGTACCCTTTTATGACTCAGGAGTCTGGTATTTCCCTAATCTACATTTCCGGCGTACAAGTCCTCAACCATATCATCCAAATGCAGTTTACACAACTAGTAATACCATAATGAAGATAACCTTCTCTCACTGACCCAAGGAACATTTACATCATTGAGTAGATACGTAAAAATATCAAGAATTCTACAAATAGTATCTTACCATTGGATACTCTTCAGAAACTGGTAGCTACCAACACACTAAAATACCGTTGTCTCACTCTCACCAGATATGTATGCATTAGTCACTTAAGATATCTAAAAGACACTAAGAATTGACTGTGTGTACCAGTCCCACGCCAGAGCACTGACGAAATGCCAAATCTCACGCCGATACATCCCAGTCAACCATTAGAGCATTACGTGCACTTTAGGTTTCTGGAAACAGATGAAATATCTAACTTAAGAAGTCCCTGTCACAATTAAAAGATATCCCCCACACGAGCTACTTGATATACTTCCATTATAGAATTCTGAAAGGACTGAAGATGTACTTAAATATCTATCTCAGCGATCTATCTATTCATAAGGAGGACTCCCACTCAAAACTGTACTTCCAGTTTCGCTGAAATCTAAAATTCGAATCAGAATAGATAACGTTGAAAAAATGTCATATCATCTGGCTAAAACATCTCACAAAAACAAAACACTTATCACATAAAAGAATGTGAATAATTCCCAATATATCACGTTAAAATACGTAATTTTCCTGTCTTCTTAAGTGTAACATTTTCCGCTCATTTACATCTATTACCTCAAAGGCACTAACTATATTAAGCCTACTGTCTACCCGGAACATAGGGATATATGTAAGCAATCAAAAAGGATAAAGAAAGTAATGGTGAGATGGATCAAAATGTGAGTCGCAGGCGCTAAAATGAGTGAAGGAATCCACCTAATAGACACAGGGAGTAAACACGTCACACCGACACTCAATGTTTACATCTCGTCCGCCATCCCGACTCTTTTTGCTCCATACCGGAACTTGCCCTCATTATTTGTAGTGGCTTAATCTTCTTTTTTGTCTATTTTACTTTGAATGTGTTTGCATGATGTCGAAAACTATCTTCTCCATTTTTGACGACTCATGAGCTCTTCGTTGACTTAATAGTTTTCATAAGCTATCGATTTACGAATATTTCTTACATTTACTTACAGATATTTCTTACACTTTTGTTGTTCTTTAGTAATATGGAGTCAGCAAAAACAGCTACATTATATTAGGTCGCGAACGAACGTTTATATTTCTTGTTTCTTTGTTGATCATAAATGTTATATTCATGTTCATGACTACCAAACAATTCTACTTTTACAATCAGGAAGTATTAACTACATACTACCACTGCTAACAACAAACATACAGAAACGAGAATACTAATATGATGAAAAGATATAAAACTGATATATGGACTAAACTAAGGCTTGTGAAGCGTCAAATTACGAAAAGGTCTGTGAGGCCTGGATAGGGAGCTGTGGCTTCGGTGCATTACACAAGACAGCTAGAGAAAAGTAAGTATTTGAAGAAATATCACTCATTTAAATTATGTTTTCATTATGTCACTCTTAGATAAACACAGAATATCGAGCAGCTGATCACTGCTATGTGTGACAACACATACGTGGTCTATGAGCAAACAACACTTAAGAAAATAAAAAAAAAATGCGCATATATTTGTAACTAAGTTATCCGATCACTGGTTAAGCGTTTTTGGTTATAACTTGAAAAAAGCCCTGCATATAATGAATGTTGCCAGGCAAAGTTTTCTTGGAGAATTCTCATTTCTATATTAAGACGCCAGTTTTTGAATCATAAATGTAAACTCCATGCAACTTCAGGTCAAAAACGAGTAAAACAATAACATATTAGATCTATAAGATGTCTTTTCAAAAAGTCAAAATTACCTGCCTAAAATAGAGAAAAGTTTGTGTTGAAAAGGCATGGTATTTCTTCATTTCATATTTTTACTCAGGAATGATGTGGGTGATGGGTAGAATATAGAAGTAATGATAACAGAGATTAATTGGAAAACTATAATAATGATGACAGTGATGAAGCCGGTACTAAGAACACTAATGAAGATGACAATGACATGGATGATAACGAAAATAATAAAGTCCCTCATATTGACAAGGCGACGCTGAACCTCTACATACATATTTTCGACTCCACTGTGACTGATAGCCTAACTCGGTCACCGACTGCCACAACACACGACTGAAGGTTACATCGAACAGAACACGGCAGGCATATGAGACAAATATGGATTGTAGTACTCACCCTCTTGTCATCTATGCTCTGAGGAATAGGCTGAAGGGAAAACTTCCTTCCGAGGGAGTGTGTGTTTGGAGTGGGCTGCGGCGTCTTGGGCTGCAGTGGCGGGTACTGGGCGTGGGCGGAGGCAGGCGTGGCGGGGGTGGATGCTGAGGTAGCATTGGGAGTCACCGTTTTATTGAGATCCAGGACGGACTGGGGCAACCCTGTCCGGATTTCCTCGTCACTGCAGTGGAGAGAGGATCACAGATGAATTAGTGGTGCTGAAGTTGTGATGGTAATTTCTAACCTAACTTTAAGACTATAAGCAGTTTTTGTGTCTTTCTACGTCGTTTGTAGTTGGCAAAACTACAGTAAATCAGCTTTAGGTATTTTAAGTTAATTCTTGGTCTTATGTATCTGGCGCTCAGGTGACAATGGCTAGAAATATACAAGATATATGATGGTATGTCTCTCAAGTCACCATATTGACTCCCTCACTGGTACATTCAAACTTCCTACATCATTTCCAGAAACGTAAATTCTCCTCGTCAAATGTCTAAGAAAAAGAAATTATACCATTTAATTCTGTCACACAAGCTATAAAGGCAAAACGGCCAGTGCTATCCAACTACTGAAATGAATAATTAGGCAAAAATCTTCTACACGAAGTACTGAAGACACAGTTTTCAGCATAACATCCCTTAAGACAACCATGGCAGGGTGGAGCAACCAGCCAAGAGGCCAAAATGGAGATTATGAAGTGGTTATCAAGAACCTGACCCGCAGCACACATCAAACAGTCAATATGATTCAGTGACTTAAATGACGGATCTGAATACCTGCTTGCGAATCACCATGAAAACAACTGTATCTAATATCATGGCACCAATACTCCAACATCCAATAATTAATAGATTCAGCTTAAAATAACCTAAGGTTTGAATGGGAAACTACCAATTACAGCAAAAAGCTTCAACAAAACAAATGAAATACCAAGAACACACACACACACACACACACACACACACACCAATAACGAGTACGTAGCGTACGGCCATAATAACGAGATGAAATGCAGTTCAAGACAAAGCAAGTCTGAGATCTGTCGGGTTCCTGAGCCTTAGTTACACAACACAGAAACAGAACACGGACAGCTAGGACCAGTGGGCGTTAAGGTTAAACAAGAAAAGGATAAGAAAGGCACAGGCTGAAGGCTGTCTGGACGAACCTAGCTACAAAGGCAGGCTAGAAAAAAAAATCTCAGACGAGACAAAGCGTGAGCAGCACTTCTCTGTCATCGGTGAGGTGAGCGAGGCTAAAGCTTGTGGGAAAGTTACTCCCAAAACACAGACACTGACACACCCGTACGAAACTGATACACAGAAACGGTGACAGTGACGCAGATACGCAAGAAAGATAAGTGAGGCACGAAACAAAGGGAGACAGTGAGAGCAGTGTACTAACATGTGGTCATTAAGGTTTGGAAGACTGGGGCTGTTGGTGGTGATGCTGAGAGCTTTGGTTTGAGGTGCCACCATGGTGTCGTTCTTCACTGGACCTGAAACAGGGGAAAAACATCAGCCTAAGTTTATTAAGTAACAAGGAAGTGCATATTATATAATAATTTACTGGAGGAAATGACGAAGAGTTTAGCCATGCATATTATATTTTCAGACTGTCAACCATGAGCATCTTCTTTATGTAAAGACGTAAAGCAATAATTCTCAACACTTTTAAAGAACATGAGATAAATGAGAATGTGCTCAGTCTGTTGAATCTTTTCTTAAATCTCCTCCTAAGAAAGGATTTACTTCTCCAAACCCATTTATTTTCTTTCATTCCTCACACTCTCGTAAACCTCACCATAAGAGCACAAAAACACTTGTCTTTACCAATTATAAAAAGTTTTTTCAACTCTTTAGTAACTTTTCACCAAAGATAATATCCATGTTTATCACACTTGCTATAAGCAGAGTTCTCTGTCTCAAATAGTATCAGAAGCGCAGGCTAAACCAGAGCAAACTGCTTTAGAGAAGGAAATACCTTCCTGTCTGGGGAAATACTGGAGGGAAATCTTCTGTGCTTGGCGTCACAATGAACCTTATCTATTCCTCTGAGAAAATTAAATGAACCACCAAACACTGTCCGCTGTATAACAAAATATCATGTCACTGTCGAGGTTTGAAGACTCAACACAATGATAGCAAACGTTTTCACTTTCTACGTGACTTCCCTGTAGCTTATCTCCAGACAAACTAAAACAGTTTTTCATAACTGGATGAATGAAAGTCACTACATTTAGCAAAAAATGTTAAGAAGATTAAGTAAGCCTTTATTATTTCTTATCAAACTTAATGGCTTTAAATCCCAGATTAATTGTTAAGGTACATGAATTAAACACTATCGTTATGTGGTAATAAGATGCTGATAAAGAAATATGTGCCTACTTCTAAAGTGACCGCCATGCAAGTCAAGCCTTATGCCTACTGTCTGAACGTCTTCCTTCTTTCCAGGTGTTCATGTCAAAGTGTTCCTTATCCAGCGTAAATTAACGAATTTGATCCATCTGTGTTGTTATGTTCGTATCAGAATCTGTAAGTCTTCAGATGAACTGCAACTGAATAGTTTTACTTTCTTTAACTTGCTTATACTCCTACGAAAAACTTTGGTGTACAAATGAAGGTCTGTAAAATCATACGTCATCCTGGGATCAGAGCAGACTATTGTATTGTACACAGCTTCAAAGTGTATTTCCACCAAAAGTTTGAGGGTTTCTCTCTAAAAGCCCTACCTTCATTAAGGTAGCCACAGACAGCCTGTGTATTAATTAGGTCTTTGAAATTTTTTTGGCAAGACTACTTAATCATTAAACTTGATCTCCATGTATATGCATATTCAAATCGCATGGACATAGATTTCAATATAAACACCTTTAAATGCACCACGTTCAAATTGATTTTTGCTATGACAGACGAAAAATAAGATATTCCATATATGTTTTCTTTTCTGCTAAACACAAACAATAACATAATACCAGAAGAACATCTTGGGCTCGAAGAGGATCAAAAGGTATGTATGCAACTACTACTGACAATATGAACGCACTGAAGAAGGCATCCGATAACTAAATGGACAAATATCTACCCAGGGTTCCTGATGAGACAGGCTGCAGTAAGTAAATAGGCCTGCACGCCACGGTCTCAAATACCCTGAGTGATTATAGAGGAGCTAAATTGCAGCTTGGTCCTAGACTGAGATGTATAAGTACATGCCTCTAATTTCAACGCAACATTAACGAAAAAATAGTTTAGACTAGACCTTGCCATTCATTGTTTATAATATCAATCTCTCTATTCTAGTACTATGAGAAAATGGGCCTTTCTGTGCAATAAGGTCTGTCTGGAACTTTGGGCACTGGTTTAACCTATAACTTCCCATGTACTAAATTCAATCCTAGGATAACTCATTTAACCTTGATCTTTCCGTGTACTAAGTTCAAGCCTTTGTGGCCCTGAGTTAAATGGTTTAACCTACACCTTTCCGTGCGTTAAATTCTATCCTCTGTGACTTAGGTTAACTGGTTTAACCTACACATTTCAGTGTACTAAATCTAATTATCTGTGACTTAGGTTAATCAAGACTATTAAATGTTTAAGGATGACTAAGTCATAGACTTTACCTAAGTTTTTCTGTATGTATACATGAGGTTTAAGATTTGATTGTGATATTCCATTCAGTATTATGTTTAGGATATTATCTAGGATTACGATTTCAATTGGATATTCCTTTCAAACTTAAGTCTAAAATATAAGGAAGAGTCTGTATAAAACTGAGGGGAAGAACTGAAGAACAAGTAGAGAAATAAAACAGATAAGAACTGAGGAGTAGGGAATCAAGGGTAGAACAGGAAAATGAACAGGAAGGGGAAAATTGAGAAAGAGGATAAATACGGACAAGCAGGAGAAGAACTCTGGAGAGAAATGCAAGACGATCAGAAAGAGATGATAACGGGAAGGAGGAGGAGGAGAACATAAAAAAGGTGGAGCACAAAGAGTAAGAACTGAGGGAGTCACATACCTTTTGTCTGGTCAGGAGTAGGGGGAAGTGGCCTGGCACCCATAAACCGCTTCAGACTTCCCATAATGGTTCGCCCTGCACTGCTACTGCCATCACTAGCCGCGCTCTGTAACATGAGAACCAAATCGTTCGTAATTCGCTTCATGGTAGATTCTTTTTCTTTTTTTCTCTCACTTCTGATCCCTTTGTAATACAACCCAGCCGGTGGGCACTTTGATGTCACGGTATCTTTACCCTTTACCTTCCTGTCCAAAGATCCCTTTCTCTGGGGCTCCTCCAGAGCTCGGGAAGCCAGCTACGTCCACTGAGTAGACCCAACGGTTAAAGAGTGCGGTGCTGTGTGCGTGTGTGTCTGTGTGGGGTGAGCACAGGAAAGACTGAGGAGTGAGAGTTCAGTATCTTCGGGGTGGAAGTTGCATCTGGTGTTCCTTAAGTTTGTAATTGTAACATTACACTCTATCCTGAAACCTGAAAGATGTAAGGCCACTACGTGCTGTGGTGATTACGACTGAATATAGGTCAAAGGTCAACCTAAGCAGTCTCTTAACTACTGTTATCTTGTATGACACAATGTCAAAGATACATCTCTCTTGGAATATTCTGTTTTCTATGACCTAGTTAGCATTATCAGCATGTAGTCCCGAATATCGGCTATGATAAAAGCCTGCAGAAGTTTACATACATAAGACTACAGTACTCCCAAAGCAAAAAAAAAGAGCTATCGCTGTTATCTATCCTGTCTACATTAATCAACAGTAGCCTATCTTAACCTAAGCCATCTTAATATAAATGCTAAACATTGGATAATCTAGAAAGATAGTTAAAAGGTTAAATTTCAGCAGCAACATCTCTTCAGCTTGAAGCTGAACTGTTGTTTTTTTTTCCTCCTATGCACATCTATCTACCACCAGCATGCGTTAGAACACAGTAATAGAACAAGAGCAAAAGATGTACAGTGGCAAAATAGAAAATCAAAGACAAAGGTTAAAAGTTCTAAACACTAAAAATTCACATGTTAGGGTAATCATGCTGAAGGACAGATTGCATACATCAGTGAAGTCGGTAAAGAAATGATGCGAAAGTCACTGAAAATATTTGATCCACCCACATGTACGAATATTAAAGTTAAATAAAAGATAATACATCTTTTTTTTTTACATCTATAAAGAATTGTTAATTAAAATCTAGACTCAAAGCATGTCTTGTTTGCATGCCTCCATAGTAATTATATCAACCATTTTCTTCTACTCTTTCTGAGGTCTTTCATTTCGTTATACTACTGGACATCAGGCATCAACAAAATATGATCCTAGCCCACAGGACTCTACAAGAATGGAAATGCAGTACCTAGTTAGACAATCTATATATACCACATACACAGCTACACATCGTTCGTATTAAGTCACGCAAAGCAATAAACACTTTGACAATCACAAGCAAAAGCCAAGGGAAAAGGTGTAAATGAGTGATTTGGTCAAATATGGAATTTAGTTAACACAGGCTTCTATAAGGCGAGGTAGACTAATCTGTTAGTGGGAAGCGCGTCATCAGACAGCTCAAGTGTGCGAGGAGTTAGTGAGGAGGATACAATAGGCTTGCACAACAGGGTAAAGTTAAGAGCGCGTTCTTTCATTACTGCTGCCTTTGCAAACTTATTTGTAGACCTGGTACGTAGGCTAAAGCCAGCACTTAAAAGTTGGGGATTTACAATCGCTTTGGATCTGGGCTTGCTGCAGGTAGAAAAGCAATGTATATAGTGTCTGGAATGCGTGTTTCTTCAGTGTACCTATGACTATTTAAGCAGATGTAGCAGTAAGCACACCGCGTTAATGCAGAATATTTCAAACTGATATAAACTGCATAGTGTAATAGTGTGCAGACATCACAAAATACACGAAGCTTCGCTTTATAAAGAAATCACATTGAAAGCAACGGCCAACAACGACAATACAACTTCTTTTGCATCTGGAGGCGCTGCCCCAACAAGAGGTGGCGGAAACACACCCACTCCCACGGTACCGTATTTACCTGTAGGTTGGTCATACTGGTGGAACGTGGAGCGACGGTGCCGGGGCGTGCGTACTTCTGTGAGGTGCATAACCAGTGAGAAAAGAGAAAGAGAGAGAGAGAGCAATTGTCGGGTATAGTATACTACTGATACGTGAGAGAAGCAAAAGGGGTTCAAATTGAGTGACAGATATGGCTATGGAAGTTTAATTCTTATAACTAAACTATAAATACTGGGGAAGAAATAAAGAATTAGCTGAGAATGAATGATAACCATAGCATAAAGGGAAAATGTTTTAGGATATCATAAATTCAGGTGCACTGGAAAAATCATAGAAAGGATACATAAAAGAAAATTAATTACTATTTAGAGTAAATACATGTATATCAGAGCTTAGACGACAAATTATTCTAGATACACAGGGGTCACAGTAGTCGACACATGTGGAGCCAACAATTAGTACTCATTTCTCACCTTACACCACTTTTAAACCTTAGTACACAACGCCTAAAACTTTCTGTTAGGTTTTGCTGACAACTACCTGTGTTTAGAATATAATTAACTCTATGTTTTGTTCGACTGCAAAACAACTGAACATCAAAGTCTATCTTGGTACAATATCATGTCCATCGAACAGACCTCCCCTTTAGTGTACTGAATATGTTTTCGCTTCCTTAGGGAGAGTTCACCCTTCTTGCGTGACACTTGAGTGCATTACCTATGGGTTACTCACAAGGTGCTATCTTGATTAATATTCTTTAATGCACAAACAGATTTGAAACCTTTACGAGATACAGCGGTACTGAAAGTTGCTATTCTTGAAAGAAAGCATTTTCGAAGCATTACACTTCCAGATTCTTCTGCAACCAAACACAACGATCCGCAAAAAGATGCGCTTGGAAATATGAAAGAATATCGTAAATACTGACGCCTAATTGTGCTTCCTCTTTCAAAAATAAGGAAAGAACCATTAAATCTGCTTCATCTAGAGAAACTAAACAAGTGACTCCTGGTAATGAGAGGAGAAAATCTGACTAACACAGCACTGCTTTTCTGGAAGCACTGAGTCAGTAAAACACATCTGGTGCGATGGAGGAAATCTGATAAACCCCCTAAGAAATTCTGCAAACATGTCAAACTTCGTAAATAAGGTAGAGGAACGATACCGACCTTTCAGCATATCTGCAATGTATGTGTACATAAATGAAGTGTATACAAAGATACAGGTGTAAGCGTGTACTACGTTACGGCTGTCGAAGAGGAGAGGAAAGTCCACTTTAAGGTAGCGATGTTTGTTCCCTGAAATGATGCCGAGATGAATCTGAGATATGCATGTGCTTTGGGTTATGTGGCCTGTATTCTACAGCTCCGTGATTCTAGATTAATATTTTTTTCGTCACCTGATTAACGAGAATTAATGTATTCCTGCCTAATGCTTTGGGTCACATGGTCGGTGATCTATTCTAGTTGAAATTTTCCTCGTCTCTTTATGAACGAGAACAGCTGGTTGTATTTGTATATTAATCATCTCTTTATAGGGTAATAATTAATGGGTCAGCCCGACATGTTTATACACAAGAGCACTGGTTGAATATAAACACGACCTCCACGTCTGGGGAACATATGTGCGTAGTTGTATACTTTTCTAAATTTTTCTGTAAACACTGCGAAGAAAAACAATGAATTCACTCGCTACTGGCGCAAATAAGGCCATCTGCGGGCATGTATATGGTTCGAAAGCACAATACTGCGCGTCTAAAGCATAACTATGATACACATCCACGTCATTCATGTGATATACAGACAATCATATACATACCACCTATGCAGACGTGAAGACAAGAAGAAAGGGAGACAGAAACATGAGCAAATTAGATTAGCAATACATTATCACATATATCTTAAAAACTGTCTCACACTCGTCTTCAAAGTCTCGTTATGAAAAAAAAAATAGCCATCTAATGGTATGGCCAAGTCGAACGCTATTCTTTGGACTAAACAATTGATAAACGACAATGGATACTTTTGAAATATGAATTATGATCCGCAGATAAGGACTTGTATCAGTTTCCAAAGAAACAGTTTTTAAATCTTTAAGACGAAACTATAAAAACTGAACGCGTTTATGAAGACGAGCCTCAAAAAATATAGCTTGAAAGAGGCGTGAAGAGAGAATTTTTTACTTTTCTTCAGGACTGACAACCTCCAAATAATACGAAAACTATTTGATTTTAGGCAATGAGTGAGTTCAATACCTTACATAAGTAACGGAAGCCATGAAGAACCCCACCTGATCTTTCCTGGTGAAGGCACTGCTGGAGAGGAACCCGGAGCGCTTGTTCTTCCTGGGCGGAGGTTGAGGTGGCGAAACCCCAACCTGAACCTCCTTTGGTGGGAGAGGAGGCCTTACCCCTCCTCCCGTCGTCGACTTGCTGTCCACTGCCTGAAATGACCAAACTTAATTCACTTCCACTGTAAGTTTGAACAGATTGGGTAATAATACTACAACCCGAATGCTCTCGTCTGCATCACTGGATTTTGTTAATGATACTGACCAAAGTCTTTCTTACAAAATACATACGACGAATCAAGCTATAGTTCTATGAAGTCATCATACAATTCACTATAGTGATTCATTTCATACTACAATTACAAAAGGACATCTCATCCAAAGTGTATTTCAACGTTACGTAAAGCAGAGTCTCTAGTTTGAATACTGCCCACGGTAATGTTAGAAACATTCTCTTACTGGTAAAGGGCGACTAAATACCAGGTAAAACTTCATGAGCGCATTTGATTACGATGATTCAAGCAAAAGAGCAGCTGATGCTGATGACTGATGCTAGGTAAGGCGGGGTCGGCGGTCCCGTGTGGCGGGCGATAACATGCCCACACACACCACACCAATGCATCTAGTTAAATATAGATGCCTGGTGGCAGGAGGTCACAGTGAAATTCCCCTGCAGGCAAGCATCGCCAACACGCACCCTTTCTTGCTCGCTGAAGTGCCGGAAGGATCCGTCAGTGCAGACGGACAAGACTAGCCCGTTTTGCTAACCTACGTGTCAACTACACATTTTCTAACTTCATAAAATACAAGAAAGAGCGCCCACAGACATCTTAACCAAAGACAGGCATCTATGCATTACATTTCCTCGACATTTCATTAAGTTTTAACTCATCCTCAGGGAAAGGCTGATGCATGCATATAAATCACAAGCCTTAACTACTTTACATATCACATCAATCCAAATTACACCTATTCTTACATTCACAGAGAATAGACATAAGGAATCTCTGCTCTATAAAGTGGAAAAGTGGTGACTTTCAATCAATCAGAAAGTGGTACGGATTTATTAGTAACAACGGTTGAATAGAAGTGTACATCAGATACACTTGGCGTTGTGCTAAAACCGAAAAGGAGATATCATGGAGGCAGAAATACTGATATGATGTAACTCGACTTGGACACCAAGTTCGTACTCGTAGTTGCTCTCACACTTCCACGTTCTCTGCATTCACAAGAATGTAATCAGTTGCTACTAATAAAAACCTCTATATCCTCAGTTATTTTATTTTGATATTCATTATTCTTCGATGTATATATATATGCCTTATATCAGTGAAATTCTTTTCGTTCACAGGATGTGGAATATCAATTCAATTTCAATTTCTTTCTTATACTAGGTTATGTACGACTAAAAAACAAAACCTACAGCTGTAATATTGAATATCATTCCATCCAAACATGACACAGATTAACCTAACTCAAACTATCCTTCGTTAAATGTGAAGATTTTTCTTTCTTTTGTGGTAGAACTGGTTTAGTATAATCAAGTTCTTTGGGCAAGTCGGTTCCTACATACCTGTCCATCGTGGGTGAAATCAGTTCGTATCCCTCCCATACCCCTTCGCTGCCTCATACCCTCGTAACACCATGGCCGGCTGGGTACACCAAGCTCCTTACTTTATCATGCTCCCACTGACCCATGACCCGACTAGTCCATATTCCCTTACTGTGACATGTTCCACCGGCAATACAATTTCTCCAGGCCTCTGACTGGCTATGTCCAGGTCCACGTCCCTCACTATCTAAGGCCCACGTCTCCCTATGTTTCCATATTCCATGCCCTTGTCGGCCTATACCTTCGCTACACCTTACTCCTGCTACCCCAGAGACCCCGCAGGTCCATATACCACTTTTTCATACCCTTGATACACCATCCCCCTGAAACCCTACCTCTAAATCAGCCCATGATCCAATGGCATCATGCCCCTTCTCAACATCATCGTGTTATACGTCTCATACCCACGCTCGCTTCTGACTTGATTCTACAAACCCAAACAAACGTTCCTACGCCGCCCGCCTCTTCTACGGCGGCGTTATCCCCAAGGCACTGACCTTCCTGACGTGCGTGCTCCTCCGGGGATGGCGATGGTACATGTCGTCGCAGGATAGACAGAAGGCCTGAGAGCCGCAGCGATCACAGCGCACGGCAGCCGGCGCCGAACCGCAGAGGTCGCAGCAGTTCTGGCCATCTCCGCGGTTATCTGCAAACCGGACAACAGTTAGTTTTGCACCACACCATACGCACATACATGATACATACAACATACATTCAAAAGTTACCAGTCTAAGCAATCTTCAACCAAGGAACATAATCACATATCTGGCGGTTTGCATTACTAATAACACGCAGTCTTACAACGCAAACAGCACTTAGCTTTACAGCATTTGTAACATTCAGTCTTTGAACAAGACTTACACTCGTTCCTTTATCATAGATATCATCCAGTCTTGCGATATACCAACAATCAGTCCTGCAACACAAGCATCACTCAATTCTGTTTTGTTGGTACTAGTTTTGCAACATGAATATTGGTGTTTCTGCAACACTACCATATTTTCAGACTACCAAATCAGATGTGCCAGGTGGAATTGTTTACATTATTCAGTCCTTCAATGCAGCCAACATTCTGTTTTAATAAGCCATAATTTACTCATTCAAAATACTCATAACCCATTTCTACAATACATCTTATATTCCCTTCTATGACAGAACATCGATCAGTTTAAATACAGCCATCACCTTGTTATGCAACAGAAACAACATCCACCTCTTTAAGCACCGTGCACAGGCATCAGTACTCAGTCCAGCAGTATAATGATCACCATATTTGTTATAATATTCCCGAAGGTTTTCAAAAGTATCTTGAGTATGGAACAGCTTCAAGAATGTGTTACCTTTAAAGCAAATAACGGACATCTTCAAAGATGTGTAGCTTAAAAATGAAAATAAAGAGGTGACACAGAAATGATACTGAACTAAATCTATAAAAAGTTGAAACTTCAAGGTTGAAGCTTATCTAACTTGTCCTCTGCATATCCCATGGATCCAGATATTATTGAGAAAAATTCCTCGTCTTTCAGGTAGCAAACTCCGTCCACCTTCAAGCTAAGGTTCTAGTTCATCCTTATGAGGTGTAAACTTCAAAAGATGTTTGTGGCTTTGCATATCACTAACTATGTCTGTTATCACGTACCGAATGATATGTACAATTTGACCCATTAGCAAACGTCAGTGGAGGCTATATTACTGCGCTATACAATGCACTAACTGGGTAAAGATGCTGGTGACAACATGCCAGCTACATACAGCCAAGAGACTACGTAACTACATTAACCTTGCGCCAAGACACGTGAACTACAATCATGTGCCCACAGCTGCGTTCTCAATGCCTTTTCAGTGGTATGAAATCTGCATGCCCTCGGCCCCTCCATTGGGTATACAAGTGGGACACAATAACAAAAGAAAACACCAATTACTCTCAAATATTTACTTCAGAATTATTTGAAAATTAGCGATACTTTTAGATCACAATAGATCACAAGGCACTGGTGTTGATATTAGTAATTCTTAGAAGACTTCAGTGTCCGGTGTAATCAATTCCTGTAAATTTCATATGCACGAGGCTCAACTCGAGTGAACCCACGTAGACATGTATGTGAATGGGTACACGGCAGCACCTCATGGGCAACAATACC
>JAUTXX010104652.1:0-16522 GCA_032273605.1 Panulirus laevicauda
GTTCCATCTCCTCCCTTCATCACTACCTGATGTTCCTGTTTGTTCTCATGTCTTATGTACGTTATTTACTACCCTCATACCTATTTGTCATTATCCATTTCCAATGCCACCCCACCCATTTATGGATGGGGTGGTCTGGGAATTAAATGGAAGAGTCTTGGAGAGAGGGGCGGATGCAGTCTGCATGGGATGAGAGGGCCTGCAAATCAAGTCAGTTATAATTTGCAGCTGATACAGGACAGGCAGTAGATTCAAGTCAGAAACAGCAAAAGTTGATGACTGAATTTGAAAGAATGTTTGAAAGGAGGAAGTTGGGAAAAAATGAGAATAAAAGCAAGGTTATTAGGTTCAGCAGGGTACAGGGTCAGGTTTATTGGGGTTTAAGATTGGGTGGAGAAAAATTGGAGATAGAGAAGTGTTTTGGATAGCTGGGTGTGGACATGGTAGCAAACAAAACCATGGAAACAGAAGAGGGTCAAAGGGTGGATAATTGGCTAAGGTTCTAGAAGCACTGAAGAATGTGTGGAAAGATAGATCGTTACTTGATGGGACAAAAATGGGTGTGTTTAAAGGTATAGTAGTCCTAACAGCATATGGACACAAGACATGGGATATAGATGAGGATATGCAGAGGAGGGTGAATGTGTTGGAAAATAAATGCCTGAGGACAATATGTGGTGTGAGGTGGTTTGATCGTTTAAGTAATAAAAGGGTAAGAGGGAGGTGTAGCAATAAAAAATATAGAAAGAATGAATGAGGGAAGGTTAACAAAGAGGACATATACATCAGAAGTGAAGGGAACAAGAAGGGGGAAACCAAATTAGAGATGGAAGGATGGAGAGAAGATTTTGAGTGATTGGGGCCTGAACATGAACAAGGGTGAAAGGCATGCAATGGATAGAGAGAACTAGAATTATGTAGTATACAAATGGATAGAGAATTGGAATTATGAAGTATACAGAGGTTGACGGGCTCTCAGTGAACTGAACCAGGGCATGTGAAGTGTCCTGGGTAAACCATGGAAAGGTCTGTAGAGCCTAGCTGTAAATAAGGAGCTGTGGATTGAGGCATTACACATGGCAGCTAGAAAATGGATGTGAGGAAATGCAGCTTTCCTTCATCTGTTCTGGGCACTACCTCACAATGTGGAAAATGGTGATCAAGTATGAAAAATATATGTATATTTTTTCATGCTTGATCTCCATTTTCTGAGTTAACAAACTAGTGCCAGGAATAAATGAAGAAAGGTTGCGTTTGCTTAAATCCATTCTCTAGCTTTCATGTTCAATACACTTAAAATACTGCCCCTATCCACAACTACGCCCTACAGACCTTTCCATGGTTTTCTCTGGTTGCTTGAAATGCTCTGGTTCAGTCCACTGACAGTATGGTGACCCTTATATACAACATCATTCCATTTTTCTCTATCCTGTGCAAGCCCTTCACCCTCCTGTATCTTTTTCATTCCATCCCTCCATCTTCAATTTGGTCTACCCCTTCTCCTTTTTGCCTCCACTCCTGGTATATTCCCTTTGTCAACCTCTCCAACCCAAACTCCCTACATCTGCCACCCTATCATCAAACATATTCATCTGTCCTTCAAAATATTAACCTCATCTCCTCATCCCTTCATCACTACCTGTCACCACTTTCCAATTATATATATTTTTTCAAACTTCTTTGTCACTCTATCCCATACACCACTCTCACTTTCCTGCATGTTCAGGCCCCAATGGCTCTAAATCTTTTTCACTCCAACCTTCCATTTACAATTTGGTCTCCCCCTTCTCCATGTTCCTTCTACTTCTGACACATGTATCCTCTTTGTCAACCTCTCTGACCCAAACATCCTACATCTGTCACCCTATCATCAATTACATTAAACAGTCCTTCAAAATATTCACCCATTCCTCCTCATTTCATCACTACCTGCTACCACTTCCTAATTATATATATTTTTTCATACTTGTTAGCTATTTCTTGCATGGGTGAGGTAGTACTAGGAACAGGTGAAAATAAATGCATCTGCTCACATCCATTTTCTAGCTGTAATGTGCAATGCACCAAAACTACAGCCTCTATCCCCAGCCAGGCCCTGAAGACCTTTCCATGGTATCCCCCAGCCATTTCACATGCTACGGTTCAGCTCATTGACAGCACGTCAACCCCTGTATACCACATTTTTGCAATTCAAGCTATCCCATGCATGTTCAGGCCCCAGTCAATCAAAATAGTTTTCACTCCATCCTTCCATCTCCAACTTTGTCTCCTCCTTCTCCTTGTTCTTTACACTTCAGACACATATATCCTCTTTGTCAACCTTTTCTCATTCATCCTCTCCAAATGTCCAAACCATTTCAGCACACCCTCTTCAGCTCTTTCCACCAAACTTCTTATAACCATAACTCTCTCTTACCCTTTTACTACTCAATCAAACCACACCACATATTGTCCTACATTTCATTTTTAACATGTCGAGCCCCCTCTGCACATCGTCATCTTCTGCCCCTATCTCACCTCCATACATCATTGGGTCTATTATACCTACAAACATATCATTTTCATCCCCCAGATAATGACCTCTTTCCACACATTCTTCAATGCTCCCAGAACCTTCAACCTCTCACCCACCCAATGACTGACTTCTGCTTCAACTGTTCTATATACTGCTATGTTTACTCCCAGGTATCTAAAACACTTCACTTCCTCCAATGTTCTCCAAACAAACTCATATCCCAAATAACATGTCTCTATACCCAGCTAAATCCAATCTTGCTTTTATTAACATATACTTTGAACTTCATCCTTTCATACATTCTTCTAAACTCAGTCACTAAAGTGCAATTTCTCACTTGAATCTGCCAAACTCCACTTCCAATGAGAGGGAGGGCTCATATAGTAGAGTAATGGCCTCTCCAACGACTCTTACAAACTTAAAGTAGGGGACAGAAATAGTGATACTATAGTGAAAGGGTTCACTTAAAAGATATAGCTATGCATGTTTGAGGAGTGGATGTGACGATCAGTAACTTGTGATGGGTGATCAATTCTTTGTTAAAGACCATAGCATAAAGGTATGCATTTTTTAAAAAAATAGGTTTGGCAGAACTGGGATCTTCCATTCCACAAGCTGGTGAAGGAGCCAAACTTCCTGAGTGTAGATCTGCTACTCTGTAGTGCTTCTAAACAGTTTAATACCGACTTGGTACATGCACCTTAAATTTTCAATTAATGTTCTTTACCACACACTTTTAAGGACAGTTTTGTAAATTTTATCTAATGTCTTTTAGATATTGTGTCTATCATGTTTCAGAATAATATATACTCTCTTTTAATTCTTTAATTCAAAATCAACTAAAACTTAATAGTTACCTGCTCATCTCTTAACTTTTCGAGAAGGATACTTTCAAGCTGCTCTTTTGTAATCCAATCTGTACCGCCAACATTCCTAAAAATATAAAAAAGTAATATTTACTCATGATGAAACAAACTGAAATTCATACTAATCATAATATTATATAAAAAGACATGAGAGGTTCAATTATTCAAAAAATTAAAAATATTTATCACAATGACATGAAGTTCCTTTCTATCTGGGGTATAGTCTGATTAGTCTAACATGATGTTTGGTTATAGATAAAAAATTAGAGATCACAACATCTTTGATATCTATAATAAATTCTAGGTGGTGTAATATGAATTGCCTATCTACCTATCTATATCTTTGATACCTCTTCCTTCCAGGAACTCCCATCAAGAGAAAGGCTATGGTAAATGAGTATCTACTTATCCCTGTCCTTACATGCCTCCCTCACACATACCATGTCACACAGTCATCCCCCATTTCTCCCTTCAGTACTCTTCCACTCTATTTTGCCATGTAATAGGTAGTCTTCCTCTCACACCAACCACTTTAATTGTACTACTATACATTCTCCTTCTTGTAAACTCTTCCCATCTTGCATTCTTTCTACATGCCCAAACCACCTCACAGTATGATGTTTCACCAACTCTACCACTTCACAATTCATTCCCTGCCACACCAAATCTCTCATACACCCTACAATACTTTCTTGATTCCATCTAGTCATGCCACATGCTCGTCTCAAATAACTCATTTCCACATCCTGGATTCTTGACCTCTGTGGCTTATCCCATGCCTCTCACCCTCCTGTGTGTTTAGGCCCTGATCACTCAAAATCTTTTTCACTCCATCCTTCTCCTTCCAATTTGGTCTCCCACTTCTCCTTCTTCCCTCCATTTCTGACACATATATCCTCTTTGTCAATCTTTCCTTACTCATTCTCTCCATATGTCCAAACCATTTCAACACACCCTCTTCTGTTCTCTCAACCACACTCTTTATATTTCCACACATCTCTCTTACCCTATTTATTACTCACCCAATCAAATCACCTCACACCACATATTGTCCTCAAACATTTCATTTCCAACACATCCACCCTCCTCCATACAACCCTATGCCTCGCAACCATATAATATTGTTGGAGCTACTATTCCTTCACACATACCCATTTTAGCTCTCTAAGATAATAGTCTTGCATTCCACACAGTCTTCATCGTTCCTAGATCCTTTGCCAACTCCCCCAACCTGTGACTCACTTCTGGTCCCATGGTTCCAATTGCTGCTAAGTCCACTCCCATTTTAAAACACTTCACTTCATCCAATTTTTCTCCATTCAAACTTACATCCCAATCAACTTGTCCCTCAACTCTACTGAACCCAATAACCTTGCTCTTATTCATATTTACTCTCAACTTTCTTCTTTCACACACTTTTCCAAACTCAGTCACCAGCTTCTGAAGTTTCTCACTCGAATCAGCCACCAGAGCTGTATCATTGGCGAACAACAATTGACTCACCTCCCAGGCCATCTCATCCTCATCAGACTGAATACTTGTCCCTCTCCCCAAAACTCTTGCATTTAACTCCCTAACCATCCCATCCATACACAAATTAAACAACCACGGCACATCACACACCCCAGCTGCAGACCGACCTTCACTGGGAACCAATCACTCTCCTCTCTTCCTATTTGTACACATGACTTATCCTTGATAAAAATTTCACTGTTTCTAGTAGCTTACCTTCCACACCATACACTCTTAAGACCTTCCACAAAGCATCTCTATAGATAGATAGATAGATAGACAGTACATGTGTGTGAGTGTGTGATATTCCAAATACTTTCTTAACTACAAATCGGCAAATGTATAATGCATATATATACACAAATACTTATATATAATCATGGATCTAGAGGAATTGTTTGTTGTTTGAGATTAAACCCGCTGGTGGTGAGGGACCTAAGCACTGGGCCTAGGGGGTTGGGCATGTTATCCCACCCAGCCTCCATAAAAGCCAGGCTCTCTCTGTGGAGGAAGTGATATGATAGGGCTGACAGAGACGCTTTGAGGAGAGTAGAAGGAAGAGAGATAACAGAAGTATTCAGGAATTTTTATTTCCCCTGTGGATGCAAGACATTTCCATTCTACATCACTGCATGACTGGGACCAATTTCACCTAATCCAATATTTTTCAACCTAATATCAGAAGGAAAAATATAAATCAAGTGTATTGGATACAACCATATTATATGTGATATCTGACAACTGATGCAAAAATTAAAATCATTTTGAAACAAAATAATACATATTTGACAAAATACAACACAACTTACAAACGGAAACTTGCCTCCTTTAAATCAACATAAAATGTCATTGTGAGGTCTACTTCACCACATGAGTGACACGTTACAAAATAATGTTCAGGGCAAACAAATTCACAACACAGATGCTTTTTGCACCAGTTTTTATATCTTTATTCCTTGGGTACAATGAACATCTTGAACGTTTATTTGAGGAAACAGATGCAGCAACTCAGTCCTTTTCTTGAAATGCATGAAGCAGCGCCAGTATTCCTAGCATCTGGGTACTTGTGACTCAAAGCCATGCCCAGTTCTGAAAGAAAAAGTTGTCTCCTGTGGCTCTTGTCCCTGTGATGATCTGGAAACATGCATGTTTAGTAAGCAAATGCACTGTAGCATGCCAGATCAACCAAGTTACACCAAACAGGAGCATGCCATCTCTTACTTGTGTATTTGACACTGTAAGTACCAACTCTCTCATCTACACAGTCAACATCTCCTTTAGTTGAATTAATCATAATACAGTATCACTTCTGGTTTCTTTTTGTTGCAATCATCTCTCATCTACACAGTCAACACCTCCTTTAGTTGAATTAATCATAATACAGTATCACTTCTGGTTTCTTTTTGTTGCAATCACTCAACTTCTAATCTTTATGCTGGTTTGACAGTAAAACACATTCTTATTTTTCTTGGCCTTATATGACACCATTTGTACTCTTTCTTCACTATAGGCAAAAATATTTTCATACTTTCTTCTGCTTTATCTCCTACAGTTCCTTCAGCACTTCCCTTCTGTTACCATGAATAGTCCCCACTAATGACACTTTTAGTGATGCAAGCTCTCTAGCTAATATCAAGCTGGTAAAAAAAAAAGTCACATGTGATATTTCTTCCAGTTCCATGCAAGTGAGTTGTGAGCTTTAGTACAACATGCATACCTAATTCATGAGTTCTCTCTTAATCTTTCAATATTTCATACATAGTAAGTGTCAGCATCTGCCAGAACCCATAATTTTAGACCATATTTGGCAGTTTTTGATGGCATGTACTGAATGTACCTACAATGACCCCAATACGGATACAAATGTTCATTGGCAGTAACACACTCACTACGCTGGTAGCATCATTGAGAATTTTCTACAACAGCAAGCAAACAGCAGTGAGTTTATCCCTAGACAGTTTACTGTTTCATGTAGCTGGATTATCAAAACGTAATGCTCTGCGAATCTCTTCAAATCTGTGGAGTGCCATGGTTCTGGAAAATATAGGAGGGCCAAATGAGGGATTCCACAACTGCCACACTGCTTGATTTTTGCTTCTGTGGACTCTTCTTAGAATACACAAGCCTACATGAGCACGGAGTTCTGGTGTCAATAGTTTCCGGCTATTGTTTGTCTGTTTTCCATGCCTATTTATCTCATTCATAATAGTAGTCATCATACTGTTGTGGGAGATAAGGCCAAAAGCAGAAGATGAGTCTTGAGTTATTCTACTAGCAGCATACGAAGTAATTCCGGAGCATGTTGTCAAAATATTCAATGAGGCCATACAACCTTGAGCAGATAGAGCTGTCAAACACCACTTATATCTTGATGGTGCATACATAAACTCGTCATCTCTTCTGGCAGCATGAGATCACAGCAGTAGCATCTGCTTGACAATCACTGCCAGTAATATCGTCATCTGTATCAGAAATGTCAACTGAAGTGTCACCAGGAGGAAGTAAAAATTTGTCATCATCTGTATCATCCAATTCTTCGTCTATGTTGCTAGTTGCTAATAGATCCCTAATTTGTTCCTCACTCAAATTTTTCTGATGAGACATGTTAGAGGTACAGCAATGTGATAAGAAACTGCCAGAAGTTACTGTTGTACTGATGCAACCCTTGCAGCAAGACCTAAGCACTTGCTTATAGAATGTGTTCAATACACGTATTATTCTGAATACTCAATAAGTGTAATGTTCTGGAAAAAACAGATTTATTTACTGTGTACATAAATGTTTTGTTTATTAGAGCATTTCTAATAAAATGATATAGTCTTGCATTATTACAACAATTATATAATTTGTATTGCTCATATTTAGAAGATAAAGCTCATATATATCAAATGAATAACTTGGGATCAATTAGACTCCAGCCATACACTGATGGTAAATTGGTCCATAACACACGAAATCAAAACTGTTGAGAGTTACAAAGGCATTCACTGAAAGAGAATGATAAATTATAAAAAGTCACAAGGTGCAAACCTGTTTCAAGCACCTATGTGAAAAAGAACATTTTGGCGATGCTTGGGTAAATGGGAACACATTATACATCCATGGGTTAAAATAGTAAGGTATGTGTGTGTGTGTGTGTGTGTGTGTATAAGGAAGAGGAGGAGGAGAGTAGGAAGAGTGGTTCCAAGTGTATATGGGTTTGTGTCAAAGATGTGTGATGTCACCATGGTTGTTCAATCTGCCTATGGATGGGAGGGGGAAGGCAGTAAATGTAATGGTCTTGGAGAGAAGGGTAGGTCCACTGTATTCTGGAGTGAGGTAGCTGAGCAGGGGGCCTGAAAGGTGAGTCAGGGGCTGTTTGTGGATGCCATGGTTCTGATGGCAGATTCAAGTAAAAAAAAAACTGCAAAAGCTAGTGACAAAGTTTGAGAGATTGTGTTAAAGGAATAAGAAGGGAGTCAATGTAAATAAAAGTAAGGTTATAAGCTTTAGCAAGGAAAAAAGTAGTCATGAGGCTTAGCGCAAGAAATGAAATAGCTTGTTTTGACTATGAGTCTGAAAGGAGAGAACCTAGGAGTGGACAAGGCAATGGTTGGGACTAAGGGAGCTGAAGTGAACCACACAGTGGGCGAGGAGGTAAAGATCCTGGGCATACTGAGAAGTGTGTGAAAAGAGAGGTCACTGTCTGTGAAGACAAAGACAGGCAAGTTTGATGGTATTGGGTTCCTGAGGGTGCTGTATGGGTGCTAGTCCTAGAATCTAAATGCAAAAGAGTAGAAAAGTATGGATATGTTGGAAATGAAATGCCTGAGGACAAATGGCTGTGTGAGGAGAGATAATTATGTAAAAAATGACAACACAAATGAAAGGTGTGGTAGTCAGCAGAGTATGACTGGGAGAGATGAACAGGGTGTGCTGAAATGGTTTAGAAATATAGAGAAGATGAGTGATAAGAGAAAGTAACTTGGAAAATGTATGTGTAAGAAGTGGAAGAAAAGCAAGGGGGGGGGGGGAAGATCAAGAAATATGTGCAATGATGATGTCAAAGAAGCTTTGAGTTAACAAGGCCTGTACATGCTGAAGGGTGAGAGGCATACTTAGGATGGAGCAAACTGGAGCAGCATGGTGCACAGTGGGGTGATGTGTTGTCAGTGGGTTACACCAGCACACATTAAGTTGTCAAGGAAAACCATGGAAAGATTTGTGCAGCTTAGCCGTGGAGAAGGGGCTCTGATTTCAGAGTGTTATACATGACAGGTAAAGAAAGGATGTGAACAAATGATGCCATTTCTTGCTTGTTCCTGGTGTTACCTCACTAAAGTGGGAAATGGCAGACGAGTGTGAACAAAAGCAACTTTGACTTATCTACCCATGTCATACAGAAAATTCCACACATTCGAACATGAGTAGTTTAAGAATTTTTCTTAATCCTTTTGGTTACAAAACAACTTTATAATTTAAGGCACTGAAGTCCCAGCACTAATGTTCAAAATGATAGGAAAACTAGAATAGTAATCAGATTCAGTTTACACATTTGTAGGTGGCAAATGATTGCACAGAAGAACTTAACATATATGTTACAAGAATGAGGGATGATGCAGCATATACCATAATGGGAAGTAGAAGAGAAAAAAGAATGCAGAAGAGACTGAAATAAAATTGTATATGAAAAGGCAATCGAGAGTAAGAACTTTCAGAACATATGGCAGAACAGAGACGTACTGCAGTATGAAAATAGCCTGTAAGAAAGAATTATCAGTAGAAAATAGAGCAATCCCTTTCTTCCACAATCAAGTCTATTCCATTTCCTCGGGGGGACAGATACCCATTATATAAAACAACTCAAAGCTACAGCAACAGTGCTGTTTGTGATGCATGCTACAAACAATACAAAAGCACCTAAGTGAGGGCCTCAATATTCAGAAGAGTGATTAGCTTTCTACAATGTTGCATGACTTATCTATAAACTTTACGTAAGCCAACTTATGCAGGCCTAAGAGGATGCACACTCACTCATTTCCATACTGTAAATTGTTCATCGTAGGTCTTTCAACTTACAATGTTGTCTCTTTATCATGATGTATACTGTATCGCACCATTCGGTCACCAAAACTATCCAGCTCACGTACTTTTGCAACTAAGTCCTGAAGAAAACAATGGTATTCAATAATCATGAGATGGAAGTAAAAACAGTATAAGTCATCAAATAATTTTACTCTTTTTAAAAACTTTCAGTGTTTTTATAGCACATTAAATATATGTATCAATAAGAATCAATCCTGAGGTAAAACCGTAAACTAATAAATGGTACAATTATGATGAAAGTTTAGAGCCGCTAATTAGTCTGAAAATTAAAAACAGATTTTTTTTTTTTTGCTTTGTCGCTGTCTCCCGCGTTAGCGAGATAGCGCAAGGAAACAGACGAAAGAATGGCCCAACCCGGTATAGTGGTGAGCATAAACACAGATAAATCATAATAATCTTTATAGTGAGACAAATTACCACAGTTCATTATTAGCATAGATAATAAATTCAGTAGCTGTACATTCAGATACTAGGCATAACAAAATTCTTTAATAATAGAAATATGATAGGAATAAGAAAAGGTAATACTACAAAAAAATAACAGGATATTCACATACATGTAAAACTTGGTAATAGCCTGGAAAGCCTGTGTAAAACATGGTATGGAATGGCCTTCCAGTTTCATCAAATTCTGCAGCTTTTCTCTCTTGAAAAACTTTGCTAGGATGCTTCATGTGAGGACGAGCACGTGGTTCAAACAATCCAGATGGGAAAAGGTATGCAATAGCTTTCTGAAAAAAAGCAAATAAAGAGAGTATACTACACAGATATCATGCCATTATCCTGGATATGAAAACTCATTTTTCTACTCATCTGATGAATCCTACTTCCCTTCTGTAAGAAGTTGCAATGCAGTTCATAAACAATTACCTCTAAAGATCATAGTCATAGCTCATCTCTATATTCTCATTTATCACGCTATCTCATATAACATAAATTGTGCAAAAAGCTGTTATAAGAGCAATTGAAACCCATTAAACAATGGAAGCAATAATTTCCTATATCTAACCCTTAAGTAATATAGATGTGAAAAATCTACTATAAGAACTACTTACTGGGCAATTACATCAAACAATTTGGATGATAATCAATGAAAACTTAACAGAAATGATGGTGGTGATGTCAGTTTATGCCTTTTGAATGCCTCCCCAGTTTCATCTGTGTGGCAAGCTGCTTTCTTCCTACAAAGTTCCCATGAAGCATTTGTAAGCACTAAACAGCACAAGGGCAAGTTCATGGTTGGGATTCATATCACTATTTGCCACAGCCTTGTACAGGTAGGAACAGACTTTTCCTAACCCCTTGGTTGTAAGATGGTGTGTGGCAGGGGATGCTTCTGCCCTTTCCACCTGCAGTTCTACCCCAAAATGTGTTGTATTGTTCAAATTTGTTGCAACAATAAAGTTCAGAGGGTGTTATAAAAATCTGTTCCCCAATTCTCCACTTTCATAGAGAGTGAAATTTATTGCTATGGGATGTAAATATAAATGGGATGAAAGTACTGATAGTCAAGCATTACACTGTTTATTTTTCTTTAGAAGGTAAAGTTTCCTCTTACTGGAATTAGGTCCTTCCTTCCTCTTTGGAAGGTTGGAAGAGACAACCAGAGTGTTAAGCACTGTCTAAGCAAAGAACAGTAGTCTCTAGTATCATGCTGCTTGAATCAAAGGTCCAACTGGATTTTGTAAATATAAAAGCCTTAACTTTGATGTAGAGTCTTTCACAGGAGACCTATATCCCTAAAATAAAGTTCCTGAATCAACCTCTTGTCAGTCCATGAAAAGAAAGGGGCTCTTCCTTTCCTTTTTTCGTGTTGAATGTGGGTATGCTTCACTAGATAATGACTACTCTTCAAAATTACAGTAAAAGTTGCTATTCAAATAGCATACTCACAAATGTGATGGCTGTCAACCACTTCTAGCAAAAAGAATATCCCTCAAGGGTAAAAAGAAATATAGTACAAGTGCAACTGATGTGCAAAGTACATTTAGAATGAAGGTAATCAATTGCAATAACCCCTTTTCTGCTAGCCAGGTGAAAAAATTTGAGTTTTGCTGAGGAAAATGCAGTTATGATAAAGAGAAGTTCCAGGAGCTTGAAGTGCACTAGATGGAGAGTGGGTGATGTTGGCACAAATCCTCCACTCTTAGCAGACGGGTTTATCACTTCTTTAGAATGAGGAAGGCACAGGAGGACCCACACCAACAACCCAATCACTGAAGTTAATTCTGACAATCCTCCTCCTCCAAAGGTCCTGCAGCAGACAAACCAGGATTTAACAACTAATGGGTCCTTTCTTCCTGATGAATCCATAAATGATGAAGAATTCTTTGTACAAATGCAGAAGATTAGATGCAATTAAAGCTGCTAGATCCAGACCCTGACATGGAAAGCCATTAACACTACCATAAAAAACTGCTACTCCCATCAGCTGTGTTTGTACAATGGCGAATAATAGACTCCCAAATAAGATATAAACAGTTGTTCAACTATCATATCTTTAACTAAGGTTACAGCTCTCTTGAACTGAGTGCCTATACCTGCCACCAAAGACTGAACTATGGTACATGTCCAGCTGCTGCTTCCTACAGCTTCTATGGAGACCAGCCACAAACGCCCTGACCATTATGATACCTTCCTCTTTCCCGAAACAGTGAACCTATGGAATGCTCTTCCTTCATTCTTCTTTCCCCTCTTCCTATGATATTCCTGAAGTTAACCCTACATTGTGCAGCACCCTAGAAAGTACCTTCCCCAATGTGGAAACAAAAACTTTTTCCTAACAGAATATGTCTATCATCTGTCACTGAAACAAATACCCAAAAAAGGAGTGTGCTCTTTACATTGGTGTGGGAGGGCTCTGAGTGGACAGGGAAGGGCATGGGCTCATGATAAGATCTTCCTAACCTACTTGAGTATGTGATAGTCCTGGGTTTTCCCAGTTATTCCATTTCTATTCATTCATTTATTATTTATTATACTTGACTGCCATTTCCCGCATCAGTGAGGTAATGCCAGGAAAAATATGAAGAATGGCCCAGCCACTCATATACACATATATATATAAACACCCATACATGCACATTTACATACATATACATATCAACATATACACATATACATACACATACACAGACATATATACACAATGGACTTATTCATGCTTGCTTGCCTTCATCCATTCCCGACGCTACCACACTCCCACAGGAAACAGCATCGCTGGTAAAATGGCTATGATTAGGACATCCAATTACCCTTGCCGTCTCAGCTACCATTAAGAAAAGACAATATGGAATAAACTCTGCTTTGGATGTCGCTTCTCGTGGCGTTTCACAAGGTCTTGTCTTTAAACCTCACTTATTTATAGCTTAGTAGTGTACCAATATTAGAAGCGCATGACTTAGAAAAAAAAGCATGTACGTGGGCCATAATCACAGAGAGTATATAGTTGTTTTTTTATATTCAAAGGGACTGTTAGCTTGGGGAGAATAAGAAGCCTAGAAATACAATATTTCTTTAGGTGGGGAAACAAAAATTGTTGGAACGAGACCAAATTATACCAAATTATACCTTGAACTGACCACAAGGTAGACTAGTGTTAAACCTGATGTGTTTTTTTTGTTTTTTTTTCTGTTGGCCATCCTCTTTCGAGGTATTTCCTTGAAGTTAGACCCTTCCTTTGTCCTCAGGGACAGAATATATCAAGGAGCAACACTCAGGTATGAAAGATGGCCTCCAGAGCACTTTAAAAGGTAGTAAGTTACTTTTTAAGGGCACTATAGGTGTGTCAGGTTCACCGACCGAGGCTTCGATACACTAAACCACTCCCTGCGTCTCTGAAACTTGCATATGTGGTTTGAATCCCTTTTGGATTCATTACTTTAGGTCTTTAGGGGGTCAATCCGAGGCGCCACGGCTTGGTGGATTTTAGTATGTATGTTGTCTCAGTGGTTCAAATATGGTGGGGGTCGAAGCTTCGAAGTCTCCCGAAGCTAATCAAGGGTACCTCCACCCACATTAATATGTATGACCTTAGAGTTGAATATTTAATATGGAATCTCACCTCAATGTTTGTTTGTCTGTTTTTTTTTTTTTTGCTTGGAGGGGAATCTACAAATTAGAAATCCTACCTCATCAATCGATTTTGGTTTGAGATGAATCTTCGAAAGTACAGACCGTTTTAAAGACGTGTGTCTGGAACGTATAGTTCAACGTAGAATTATACTTGTATCGAGTGATACTTCAAACTTTTTTTTCAAGTTTGAGTTGAAGCCTCAACATGAATGAGTCCTACTTCAAGTTTTTGAACCTTTTCCTCTTCATTTAGTGGACAGGAATTGATCCAGTGTTCCAGCGTTGACATGGCACAACATCTTATACCCAGAGGTCACTTGATTGTAGTCAAGTGTCTATTACAATTGAATCTTTGGTGTATAAGCTTGCCTCACACGCGCTGTGAGGGTGTATGAGGAAGAGGATAGTCGAGGGGCATCACACTGACACCAGTTACCCCAGGGGCGTCTTCCATGGAAGAATGTGGGGCCTGGAAGTCTGTTCTTGTGTGTGTGTGTGGGTGTCTCTCTCTCGAAGGAGGAGGAGGAGGAGGTCGAAGAATGTGGGGCCTGGAAGTCTGTTCTTGTGTGTGTATGTGTCCCTCTCTCTCTCGAAGGAGGAGGAGGAGGTGGTGGTGGTAGAGATGGGTCCTCTTCTTCGTCATCCACGCCCTTGAAATTGAGGATATACCTTGGAGCCAAATCTTGGCGTTGAGTCACTGCCGTTCATGTGTAGCGGTACTGGAAGACACACGTCCTGACTCATCGAAAAGGCTCTCGGGAATTGTAGGAAGACTAGAGATTATGGGACACAAGAGGCCATGACTCCCACAGAGAGAGAAGGGAAGGAGAAGGACCCTCAAAAGAAAGAGACAAAAAAGAAAAGATTATAATTGTCTCCCCTTCTTGGGGACCTGAGGAGTTGGGGGAGAAATGGGTTGGGGGTGTAGGACCTGGGTCTTTGAAGTAAGGGAGAACCTCTCCTCCTCCTTCCCCACCCAACGCCTCCCCCCTCTCTCTCTCCCTCCTCCTCCCCCCACACAAGACCATGGACTTGTAATAAACCAAACCTGGATGGACTGAGGGACGAGTGGAACGAACCGTGTCTTAAGAAGATAACATGGACACCAAGAACTCGCTCATCTGGTCCGGTGAGGCACCAGAAACCGTAGGGAAATGGCTAGTTCGGTCCGATGAAGCACCCAAGAAGCATATGGGAATGGTCGACAAGCTTCGAAGTATCTCGAAGGTGATCATAGATGATTCGGGTGTTTCAATGTTTCGAAACGCTTCGAAGTCTCTTGGAAGCTAATCAAGGATAAGTAATTTGGGTGTTTTAGTGTTTCGAAACGCTTCGAAGTCTCTTGAACCTAATCAAGGATAAGTAATTTAAGTGTTTCATTATTCTGAAATGCTTCGAAGTCTCCTGAAACTAATCATAGATGTTTCAATGTTTCGAAACGCTTCGAAGTCTCTTGAACCTAATCAAAGACAAGTTACTTGGGTGTTTCAGTGTTTCGAAACGCTTCGAAGTCTCTCGAACCTAATCAAAGACAAGTTACTTGGGTGTTTCAGTGTTTCGAAACGCTTCGAAGTCTCTTGAACCTAATCAAGGACAAGTAATTTGGGTGTTTCAGTGTTCCGAAACGCTTCGAAGTCTCCTGAAGCCGATGGAACTTCAAAAGACAATTCTTAATCATCGGAGGATGTCATTTATTTATCATTTCCTTCGGCATGGAGTAACTGGATGACACACAACCCACAGCCACCGGTCTGGAAAAAAAGAAATTCTTCTTAGAAGTGGAATGTCCTTTCCTGCGAACTGCCAAGCATTTCTTTGGGTGCAACTCCTTATTCCACTTTCTTACCACAGAGTGAATTGAAAGATTTATAAGTGGAAGATGTATATTCATCGCATCATAATGGTTTGTTTATCGATAAATGGTGAAGGAAATTATCATTAGGACTTCTTAGTGGAATTAGCCTTATAATTATCGCATCATAATGTTTTAGTTATCGATAAATGATGAAAGAAATTATCAATAGGAACGTCTTTGTGGAATTATCCTTATAATTATCGCATCATACAATTTTGTTTACCGATAATTGGGGAAGGATTATCATCAGGAATTAACCATATCATTTCGGTTGAGGACGCGGTAAATTATCCGGATAATTTCTGTCGTCGGTTAACTAGTGGGTGGACTACGATTATTACTACGGTTAATCCAACAAGTGACATTGGATTTGTGCCTTATCGGACTTGAATTATCCGGCGAATTATCCCGGATAATCGAGGCTGCAGCCAACAAAACGCAGAATTATCCAGTATCTATCATATGTGGCCCCCCAGTTATCCAGACTGCAGAATAAAAGAAACACACACACACACACACACACACACACACACACTCACACACACACACACCCACACACACCCACACACACACACACACACACACACACCCACACACACACACACACACACCCAC
>JAUTXX010104762.1:0-16519 GCA_032273605.1 Panulirus laevicauda
GCTCTTATTCACATTTACTCTCAACTTTCTTCTTTCACACACCTTACCAAACTCAGTCACCAGCTTCTGCAGTTTCTTGCATGAATCAGCCACCAGTGCTGTATCATCAGTGAACAACTGACTCACTTCCCAAGTTCTCTCATCCACAACAGACTGCATACTTGCCCCTCTTTCCATATCAATAAGCCATAGTGGCATCACACAGACCTGCCTCACATCCACATGTAGAGTAAAACTTTCTTTCAACTCTCCATCCACTCTTACACATACATTTGCTCCTTTATAGAAGGCTTTCACACCATCAACAGTTGTCCCCTTATCTCATATATCCTTAATGCATCCCAAAAAGCATTCCACTTGACTGTCATACACTTTCTCCATGTCCACAAAAGCTACGTACAACTTCGTACCTTCGCTGAATGCTTTTCCACAGTCATCTTTACCAAAAAGATCTGATCCACATAGCCCCTATCTTTCCTAAAACCCCCTTGCTCCTCACTTATTATGCATTCAGTCACTTTCATCACTCTATCAATCAATAGTCTTCCATGTATTTTCCCTGGTATACTTAGCAGACTTGTTCCCCTATACGTACATCCTTAGCACTTCTTCCATTGACTAAAAGAACAATAATAGCTTCCACCCAATCCTCAGGCACAACATTCTGTTTTCATGCTAAATTACACTTAAGATGCAACCACTCCATCATACTTTCTTCTCCATACTTTAGCATTTCAGCTGTAATCCCATCCAATCCAAGTGCCTTTCCTATTCTCAGCTTTATTATTGTGCTTGTATCTTCTTCCTTCCATCCTCCATACCCACACAACTGCTGCCTCCCTTTCTCCCACATTCATTAGTTCTTCAAAATATTCCCTCCATCCTCTTTTCCCTTCCTCCTTTTGATTCAGCAACTTCCCTTCCCCACTTCTCACACTAACATTTCCACTCTTACATCCACCTCTTTTCTCTTTCACCTCCTTCCAGTATAATTTCTCATTTTCCCAAAACTTTTCACCCAACTTTCTTCCAAAATCTTCATCTATTCTTTCTTTACTTTCCTCAATCAGCTTCTTAACATTCTGCTTACACATTTTATGTTCTTTCCTCCTCCTATGCTGAACTTCCACTGGTACATTCCTTTTGAGCAATCTACCATATGCATTTATAATCTCTTCCTCTCACCACACATTTCCCTTATTATTCCTGTATCTCACAACCTTGTATCCAATTCATAATTCTAAAACCTTTGACAGTATTTCTCTAAACATTTTAAACACCTCAATCACAAATGACTGCATCCCTACATTCACTGCACTTCCATCTAAGCTTTCAGTTACCCTCCTTTCATACTCCAACCTGCATTTTTTCTGATCTATCTTTTCACTTGCCAACAAATATACCCCTCTATTCTTCCTTACACCATACCTCCATTTCTCCCTGATCCTCATGCTCACAAGAACCATGAATTGGTCTGAGTCTCCACAGAATCCTCTTACAACTCTAGAATTAAGCATGTCGATTCTTAATCTTTCATCCACTGCCTTTAGCTCTTCTCTTCCATCATTCTTCATCAATGAATACCTGTGGATCACCTTGAGATGAAAAAAGTGTTTACAGAGAATAAACTCCTCTTAGCACAATGATCCACAAGCTAACTTCCATTCTCATTTACTCGAGGCATTCTCCACTTACCAGCTATCTCAACAATTTCAATACATCCCACTTTCACACTCATATCACCGATTATAACCACAATTCGCTCATTCTCAAAACTGTTCATACAGTCATTCAAATTTCTCCAGAAACGCTTCATTTTATCTTTGCCTCTTACAGTCTTCATATTCACAGGAGCATATACACATACCCATGCATACTTCAAAATCCCAATCTTTCCTTTCAATCACAACATTCTTGATCCAATCCATCCACACTGTGTAACACTCTCTCACAATCTCAGTCATAACAGAATTGCTCACCTTTCTTTCCCTCTTCCCTTGTAATTTTCATTCATTCATTCCCGTCCATACCACTCCTCTTTCCTTGCCCTTCCATAACTTATATCAGTCATTTCCATTTTCACTCCACACTCCCTAACCAAGGACATGGTTTACCCAATCCCCTGCACGTCCAAGCTATGACTTTTAAACTTCTCCACAAGTTCCCTCCTTTTACTCTCACCAGTCATCCCAGTGCCATCACCCTCAATTGCTTGTCTATTTTAGTCCTTAGCATAACTGGTAGACTCAGTTGCCACTTCTTAGCTTTTTGTGCTTCATCCTTGACATGCCACTGGCATAGTGCAACACTAGCACAGTGTTTCCAGAGGTAACAAGGCTCCAAAATTGTCCAACAGCTAAAAAGTCCAAGCACACATCAGGTGTTTGTCTGTATCTATAAAGACTGTGATGGAGCTGGGCAATGCCTCAACCTTCACTTCCATCCCTGAGGGTGTAGTAATGAAGTCACCACAAGGAGGGGTGAGACTTGGATACTCTACAAAACTAGGGTATCCCCTTGAGGTACTGAAACTTGAAAATTTCTCCAATTTTGTGCCTATTCACAGCAGCAGCACCTTCTACTTCATTGGTTATGATACTGCCACTGTTCAAAGCTCAAAGCTTCCTACCTTTCACAAGATATTTTTCCACAGTCATTCTCATCACAAAAATCTAATCCAATACCTTTACTAAAATCGTTTTTCTCTTCCCTTATCTGCATTCAGTCACTTCCATCATGCAATCAATCAACACTCTTGCATATACTTTTCCTGGTATACTTTAGCAGACTTATTCCTCTATAATTGCTGCATACATCCTCAGCACCTCTGCCTTTTAATAAAGAAATAATAATAGCTTTTACCCAATCCTCAGGCACAACCTTATGGTTCTAAATTATATATCAAATGCATCCACTCTATCACACTTTTTCCTTCCATCCACATCAGGTGCCTTTCCTAACATCAACCTCATTTCTAACTCCCATATTGCTAAAGACCTTGCACTAGTATTCTTTTCCTTCCATCATCTACAACCATGCATGTAACAACTACAGCCTTAACTTATCCTACATTCATTAGTTCTTCCATCCTTTTCATTCAGCAACTCCCCTTCCTCACATTTACATTTACATTTTTACATCTACCTCTTTCCTTTTCTAGCTCCTTCCAGTAAAAAAAAAAAAAATCTATTTTCCCTAAACGTTTCCCTCAGTTTTCTTTCATGAGGTCAAGTCTAAAACCCAAGATGATATAAATGAATTTTCAGAGAAAGGAAATCTTTATTCAGTCTTTTTAACATACGTAAAATCAAAGAAACAAAACACTTACCTGATGGTCCTGAAGTCATTGCAAACAAAGGAGTTAACACAAAGCTTGATGGGTAATTTATGGTGAAATAAATGCCAAGCACTGGTCTCCCTCTTTCATAATAATACCTGCATTCCTAGAAAAGGCTGGTGTAAGTGCATACAATGTACAAGGAGACAAACATCCCTGGAAAAAGGGAAGGAAACGGGTGGGTGGGTGGGGTGGGGTGGGGGGTATGGTGGACTCACTCCCAGCCAACACCAAAGTCACCCCTTTGACAATAATTCTCTTCTATTCTCACGGTCTACACCAATAACAGCATATCAAAATACAGTAAATGTTACTGAATGGACATCATAAACAATAATACCTTACTCACTTTAATAGTATAACAAAATACTGTGAATGTTACTGAATGAAAATCATAAGCAAGTATACTGTATTTATCATTATATCTCCTGCTCACTGCATTAGGAGAATTGACATGAGGTTGACAAAGAAAACTACATGGTTGTGTTAGGTGTTAGATTTACTGACGGTATACGCAAAAGGACAGAGGAATGGAGTGAAAAAGATTCTGAGTGACAGGGACCTGAACTTGCAGGAGGATGAAAGGCATGCATGCATGAGATGAGGGTAAATTAGAACAGTGTGGTATACAGGGGGTGATGTGCAGTCCATGTACTAAACCAAGGAATGTAAAAGTAACCACAGAAAACCATGGAAAGGTCAGTGGAGCTTGGTTGTGAAAAGGGGGCTAGGCTGTTGTTTTTATTATTGCACATGAAACTTAGTGAATCAATGTGAAAAAATGCTGCCTTTCTTCATCAGTTCCTGATGCTACCTCACTAATGAGGGAAACAGTGGACAAGTATGAAAAATTTAACAATTCTAATTGCAGAAAAAGGATGACAGTTTAAATGTCTACACCAATGCAAGTGCGAATGAGTAATTCAACATAATCTTTCAAAATGAGTTGCTGAACAATGACCAATCTCTCCAGTCTAATTAAAATTAATTTAATAGCCATGCTTATCTTTGGTAATTAATCTCCATTTTCAAAACTGGGTGGAAAGTTAGCAAAATTTATAGTCCAACCATGATGGATAAAATCTAACACAAGTTAAATAGAGCATGTACAATCTGAAAAGTACATGTGTACAAATACCATCGTATGTGTTAGCTTTATCTTTGAATCTTTGCCGAGGATCAGTGATTAGAGGAGTTTCATTAAGCATCATCAAAATTCTGTCTTATAAGGCTAACAGTCAGTAACTGGTATATGAAGGCACACACAGATAAAACTAAAATCATTAATCTCACCTTGGGTAATCCGCCTTAAGTAATCCATATTACTTTGCCAGCTCTCACGAAGGATGGATGTGCCCAGTGTGTTCTCCATCACTTTTGATACATCCAGATTATTTTACATGATTTCATTCCCTTTCAAAGACAGATTGTGACTTACGTTACATGTTATCTGTTTACATACAAGCATTATATTTTGTGCTGTATGTACTGAAACTGTAATGTATGTTTCATAGTTTGGTGCTCATAAGTGTTACAAGTAATAGGGGAAAAATATCAGGTCACCTGGACTAACATCAGTTCTCTTGATGGCAAAATTTCCAGTTCTGGTCATCAGATGATGTGGTGTAGGTCATGTGGTGAGGTTTGCAGATGGTTGCTTCATCTATTCACTTTCCCCCAAATACTAACTTTCTTTTCTACTTTGCCAGCAAGCCAGAAATGTTCTATGTACTCTCGCAATTTTCACTCTAAATTCTTAAATATCTCACTTGGCCTTTATTTAATCTGCTGGCAGTGCAAGAATGGACAGTTCCTGGAGGAGAGGTTGGATGCTGCTTATAGAATTCATACTTTATCCAATAAAGTACACACCTAAGGAACTTATCAACATCAACTTGCTAAATGTGGAACAAACTACTCATGTCAAGAGTCCATACAGTAACACCAGGTGGCAAAGCAACTAATGCCTGAAAGTACTCCAGGAGCATCTCATATGTCTGGCAGTAAAGCTGCAAATGTAAATGGAATCATAGCAGATGTAAGCAATGTTCAACCTGGTTGAGTTATACATCACTATCTAGAACATTATAGGCTAGTCAGTCATAACAACAAGACTATGAAGATACATTTCTTGAATATTTGACAGGATCCCACACACAGAATGTATCTTGGATATCAAGACTGCCCAAGCAAATGAATCAAAACTTGACACAGCTAAGACATGAGAGGGCTGGATTTTACCCTAGAGAAAGAATATTCATAAGCACAAGGAATTCAATTACCAACTGCTTGTGATTTCTTTTGCACATACTTTACCTAAACAGTGAAATGTCTAGTTCAGAATGGCTGAAACCAAGCAGTTGTCTGACTAAACAATTTTCTAGATAGACAGTGAGCATTTCCTAGGATTCTGAAGGTTCATGACACAATAAAGTCCTAAATATGGAGCACTTCTCATATATTTTAGGTAGCTCTTCCTCCACCTCTTTATTTGCCAGACTGGAATAAAAAGCCTGTCTCATTAATTCTTCAGATATCACCTGATGTTGCTGCCCTCTTTCTACTTTACAGGTAATATGTTGGCCAATGCTCTTGTGAGCTGTCCTCATATGTCTCTACCACCAACGCTTGAACCCATGACTCGTGTCGTGCTGCTGCTTCCCAGTTTTAGTGTACAGACCAGCCACATGAGGACTGAACTTTAAGATCTTCTCTCACACATTGAAGCTGTAGTTCTCCCATCTTCTTTCATCTTCTCCTCTTCCTATAGCCTCTAAGCCTATAAGAATCAGGTCTACAAACACCTGAGATGCTCTGATTAATTTCTTCATTCTTATTCCTACCCTATTTTCCTTCCACCTGAGATGATCATTATTGGGGCATGTTTTGCCTGTATCATGTACAGAAAAGAAAAAAATGCTTACTTTAGATCCCTTATCCTGATAAAGAAAAAATATGCTGGTAATCAAACAAATCTCAAGAGTAAGTGACCCTTGACAAAATAATGGAAACAATCCTTATAACGCAGACAAACCATAACAGATGCAATATGTGTCAAACTTAAACCTATGAAGATGTACCTCTACCTACAGAGCATCCTAACCATCACTCATCCCTCTAAATCAAGACAAGCTGCCATCAGTTTTCATCCTGATAATCAGTTAAGGATCATGGCTGAGCCATGTTGTTTTCATCTTCATGCATGATCTCAGTCTACTAACCAATCTGTTCATGAATGGCTTACCTTGGGAAATCTTATCAAAATACAAAGTAGATTGAACTGGCTATTTTCTAAATCCCATCCTTTTCAATCCATAAAGTCATCTCAATTGTCCTCAGTTCATCTATGCAAGGACAGTGATTTCTAAATGTTTAGTGGAGCAGTAAGATAGCTGTCATATAGCCTGTTATACGGAATAATCATATCATACAGCAAGTGGAAGTATACAGGTATATCATCTTTTTCTAAAAAAAAAAAAAATTAACAAACTATGGCACAATTGTGATGAAGACAAGATCTCTTATGACAATCCTGAGAATGTGACACATTCTTTAGGAAGTGAACCATCTGGTAGTCTCAAGTTGCTTAACTGTCAACAGTGATGAAGAGCAATGCTCCAATGGTGAGCAACAGTCAGTACTACCGAACTAAGGTCACTGGCTTTCACCCCTTACTAGCCTAATCTAGGGCACATGTTTGGCATGGTAAGCACGTCTAACAGACATGTGGCAAATAAAATCCTAAAACGCATGGTGAGAAAAGTGCTCTAATCATACAAGCCCCATATAAAACACTAATGGAGTTACAGAAAATAATAAGCTTTCCTTTACGTTAAGTCATCATCATGACAATCTCCTAGTGGTATGTGTAAATCTGCAAACTGATCTCTATACTGGACATCAGTGTAAAAAGAAATGAAACATGCAAAGAATGGATAAACAAAAGTTCAAAAACTTAATGAGGACAAAGTTTATCAGTTTGCACTGCAGTTTCTGAGGTCATTATCTTCTGGACAGCAATAAATGATAGTAGGGACACAGATCAACATCATCACCAACACCACTAAAAAAAAAGAAAAAAAAACTTTCAACTCCACCTTGACCACTCAGTGTGATCTTACCGCTGGACCTGGTTTGCCACTCTCTCCTAGCCGGCCTGGCTCTCCTCTGAGTCCCATTGGACCTGGTAGGCCCATGGGCCCAGGGTCACCTTTGTCACCCTTCGCACCCTAGAGAAATAAATAAAATACAGATATCAAAAACACAAAAACACTTCACACATTTTATAAGGCAGGTGAAAATTAGGTCAATGCTTCAAATCTTGAGGTATACAGTCTTAGCTGAAAGTTAAAATTATAAGAAAAAAGAAAGTATTAAAATTTTGAAAACTTGTTGAGATTTTTAATGATATCCACTGTCATGGATGCAGATCAGCACTCTTATTACAATCAATTTCATTCATAACTGAACTACAATCATGGCATATCTATCTTTTCTAGTATTTCCATGCATGAGAAAATAATTAAAGATTCATAGTCATATTTTACTCATTCTGTCCAATAGTGATCTTTGTGGTGTTTAACCATATGTTTTCTAGTGAGACACCCACCCGGATGGTTTCCAGAACTGTACAATTCTCTCCTAGTTTGATCCCTTCTTTCATACTGAAATACCTCCTATTCACCATATATTAGCAGAAATGGCACAGACAACTAAGGCACTAATCAAGGCCATCTCATTATCTGAGATAGGTACACTAAGGCCCAGGATAGTACAATAATGTCAGAAAAGGCAGTCCAAACATATAGAGTTTCTGTTAGAATAAAAATGGAGGGGGAACAGCCCAAAGACTCATGAGTCAGTGGCTTGCAAAGTGTCATTGGAAAGATCCAGATTGCCTGTAGAAGTTTTAGCAAAGGAATGCTAGAGCCATTCCTCACTCCTGAGGTCAGTACTCCCAGCTACTCAAATAAGAAACAACCAAGTCCAAGTTTATCTTTATTAGTGAAGACAATGGTGGCTGAAAAAGTAATAATGCTTGAAGACAAATTTCTTTCAGACGCACTACTACCTTCATAACTAACCCAAAATCAAAGTGCATTTTCCCAGTGTAAATCTTTGGAAGCAGGACGAACATAAAGTGAGGTGTGTTGGATACTGCACCCCTAATGATAAAGGATCAATGATCACAGCCCATTTCCACCACATCAGGAGGGCCACTAACTATCACAGTAACATTTGGAGATTCAGTAGAAGAGCAACAGGGACAGCATTTTTGTTTTTTTATTTTCTATATGCCAACAGGGGAAAAGGACCTCTCACCACCAAGAAGCATAACATCTAAACTGACAAACTCAAGTGCTAGCACTAATATTGTAAACATGTTTATTAAAGTGGCAGTAGTTAAAAAAGACTGGTCCAATTTACTTACTGTTCTTGAAATTGATATCAATGACAGTCCACACATCATATTTTCAATAATACTAAAATTTTTTTCTCTTCTTAAATCTGACCTTCAGTATATGGTACTTAGAAGAGGATAGAAAAAGCTAGAGATTATCCTCACTGACATCCCATCTTTGCACTAAAATGTCTTTGTGTGCTGATGAGTACCTAATCCATTAGCTTCTTGGAAGAAAGATGGAAAAGGCCTATATCTTCTCTGTAAGGCCTGGCCACGACCAAAAGTTTAATAGTATAACATTGGTATATAAGCTAGGTCAAAGGGACTTTCCAATTATAAGTAAGGCTTACCTACATATTTTTCTTCTTAATTCCTTGAATATGACACAGGGATCATGAAATCTTTCCTTTACAAGATCCACGTGGTGCACTAGGAACTCCCAAGTATGTGTATCAGGAGCTCCCTCACAAGGCAGTGGCTCAAGAAAAGAGCAGTATATGAGGGATAGTCAAACTCCTATGGCAAAATGAGTGAAAAGTTAACCTACTTTTATCTTTAGTTCTTATCTCAGGCACCCACAAGCCACAGGGAAAAGCATATGATCTAGATGTGAGCATCAAGAAACACCAATGAGGTACAGAAACCACAACCAAAGATGCTTCATATCAAAGCCCTTATCTATACACGCCATTTTGCGGGAGATCTTTTAGTGCTGCATGAGATTCCCAAAATTTCTTAATTCTTTGGACCACCCCTTGTCCTCAATATATTCTGTTGCTATACTGGTCCAGGAATGGGACTTGCCTGGGATCACGGACTAATGAATCAACAGGCATGACAATAGGGGATGATCCTCATCCATAAGTTGCTCTAAACACCCTAACTCTGTGAAAAATGAAGGTATCAAGAGCTAGAAAGTCCTCTCTAAGGTCAATGCTGTGGGAGCTACTTCATGAGCATAATGCCAAAATGTCAATTTAGGTCAATAAGACTGAGCCAAAGAAGGTGAAGGCTTGACTGGTTGATGTTCATTCCTGGAGTGGCGCTCATTCAAGTTTTGGCAGTGTTGCCCCTTTTACACTACAGCAACATTATTCTAATCCATACCTCTTGTGTAAACTGCCCATGTATGACCAGAAAAATAACCAAAACACAATTACTTAATTGCAGGACCCCTTTTACTGGGCTGCTGCCGCTTCGAAGCTGCACTACAATCAGTAGCAGGAAAATGATGGACCCCATTAAAGTGCAAGGTTTATAGACAAGACTGTACTCCTCTTTGTTTATTGACAGTAATACAGCAGTGCTGAAGATGACTCTTCACTTAAGGCTTAACCACATGCAGAAAAGTAATGCCATAATTTCCAATACTATCTATATATGTCACTTAAAAATTACGTATTTTGTTCTACCAAAACACCATCCACCTTGATCATTTCCAATATTACCATGTATAAACCATTATTTTCTCATATGAATTAGTGTGCTTAAGTGCACAAACACAATGACGAATAACCATTTCAAGTAAAAGCAAAGCGGTAAAATTTGGTTTTAAATAAAGGCATAAAATAATACACAAGTGCAAGCATCTTCAGACATTATCTGCAGTACACATACAGTACATCATTCCCTTAATAAACCAACAAATGAAAGGAAAAAAAGCATATTTATCCATGGCTGAGACTGTGTCAATGACATCATTTCTGTAATGGTCTTTTGCTGGCTAAGGGTGGGCCTGAGATGAGTGAGCTGCCACTACCAACGCTTACCACTCCCATACCAGACATACCAAGGGTTAGGAGGTCCTATCCCTGATAATTCTCATGCTTGTGGGAGAGACTACACAGGAGAGAAAATGAATTTTTGCTAAAATCTTCTTGCTGATCCATCAAAAAGTGGATATTCACATAAAACCTCAACCACTATTCAAAATTTTGATATTGTTTTTTATACAAATGGCTTTCAACTAAGTTGGAAGTCCCAAGGATCTGAGGTTTGTGAATTACCATCAACCCTAAATTCTTAAACTAAAGTCTCTTAAGAAACGAAATGAATGTGACTTATATTCACATTTCACTAATTAAACTGTTTATCTGTCCATTTTCGTAACAACACCCGATGACATCATGTGAATCAAGTGCATACAACCTCTCCTTTCAATCAGAAACATCATGTGTAATGTGCTACAGCAAACATGAGCTTCTGCACTTGTGTTTGTTTATGTCAACCACTCATCACTTCAATGTTCAACTAATCACCACACATACATAATGCACGTCAACTAATATATTACTGTAACCATTTCCCACTTAACATTCAACTAATCATCGTTAAATGCGTACTATACCAACCATGGTCCTGTATATCTGCTGTTCTGACTTAGAAGATGCACCACACTCATATGTTTATCTAAAATGTAGAAGTATCCAGTACTACCCTGATCTTAAGCTCTTTTAAAATTAGTTAACTTGTCACTATTATGACCTCCCAGTTCTGTAATACCTTAACTAAGTATTTTCAGCCAAATGGCTGAGGTGCTTTTTCTTTACAATCCTCCAGCTCTCTCCTATTATCTGTTACCAAAGTCCTCCAACACCCTCACCCTGGCTTATGCAAAGGGAAAATTAGTACTGCCATTGTGTAATTTCTTCCACATGAATGAAGTCAGAGTGTGCAGGTGGTGGGGATATTTGGATATTAGTGCTGGCCTCCCATTTCCTTACATAACACCATTAAAGTCACTCTCAGTCACTTATTTCTTCACATTAAGGTTATTTGTCTTCATCTTCCTCACAAACTAATACATAAGGGTTCCTTCCTATCACTTTGGTCATCCAACAATCTACATATTATTAGAGCGGAAACCTCCAAGTCAACTTATAATTGTGATTGTACGTGTGCTGAGGATAGCAGAATTTTTCCTCCCACCTGCCTGTTGACGGACAAAACTTACAGTATGATAAATCAGCTGGTTATTTAAACTGGAAATAGTAAAATTTTTTGTTACAACAGCCATCGTCACCATCAGATCATTACCTGATGATGATCTCCTTATAAGGGTTAATGAATAAGAAAGTTTAACTAGCTTACCAGATCATTGAAAACTTAACTCAGAAAATTAGTACATATTAATCAATCTCCTGTTCGGTACTGACCGCATCACCCTTTGTGCCATCCTGACCCACAGCTCCCTTGATGCCAGGAGGTCCTTGGAGCCCCGGTGCTCCTGGTGGTCCAGGAGGTCCAGGGGGGCCCATTATCTGTCAGTAGAAGAAAAAAATTTACTACCTTCATTTTTTCATCATCAAAAGAGTTTATTACCAAATATGTGACCAGTACAGATTACAATATTCATCATCACTGAACACAGATTCATGTCACAAATTTGTAGCAGCCCTTTTTTAGAATGAGATCTTCATATATTTGGGAAAAAATTCTTGACAAATATTCATTGTTAATACCTATGATGGGAACAATATATTCTTTGTCTATCTGACATAAACAATATTACTAAAGTGGCAATTATATATAATACAAAGTGACACCAATATTCTAAGTGCATAAATTTCTGTCATATAATACCCTAGATCAGTGCTTTTCAACTAATGTGCTGCAAAAGGCTTCTCATTACTGTGCAATGATGCTGATATGAATTTACAAGTGTTCTATAGAACAGGAAAGGTCTAAAGGCACTGCTCTAGATGACATTAAGATGCACTATAAACATCATATCACAGAATATCTGCAATGAAATTCACTAGCAGCCAAAATAAATAACATTATACCACATTCTGAATCTGAAGAAATTAACTGAAAAATGAATTATCAAAGGTAACCTAATCCTTCAAGGTCTAATGAAGATCATATTTCTGAATCTATAATGCATGTCTATCAACAAAACCTATGTATAAAAGCTATAAAACACTGACAATATGATCTACATACCACTTCTCCTGGGACTTCTTTCCATATCCTGCTAGAGTCACCCTGGTGAAGATGAGAATATGGAAGCAGATTAAGATTAAAACTGGTATATCAAAAAATAACTATCAACATAAAAAATGGTAACTGAGAATGTTAAATGAAGTATTATTTCTGAAAATATATATGCTTCATTACAGTGATGAGGAAATTGAAAGCTAGATGTCAACAGCACAAAAATAAACAGAGAGGCTTTCCATATGCTGATTTTAAAAAAGTTAAATAAGAATGCTGTAAAAGGATATTAAAAAAAAAATTCGCAAACCTGAAAAGTTAAGGTAGAGAAAGAATGAAGGAACGTTTTAGTTAAAAATTGTTCATATACATATTGTCGATGAAAAAAATCTAACCACACTGAAATTAGTTGAGGGCAAAGGTATATGAAATTTAAGGACTTTTCCTAATAATCATACACAAAAATCAGAGTGCAAAACCACACAACTCTAAAAACAGTATTTCATATCAAGAGATGACAGTATGTCAACCACAAAGAGTGTGTAATAAATCTTCATTCTAAGTCTTTAACAGCAATGTTCCCTGCCCAAAAGGACTGGCCATATGGTGCACCATGCATTGCTAGTTAGTCATGTACTCCCTTCACAGTCCTAAATCAAAAGAACCTTCCAATAACTAAGCTTTTCTGCCTACACTCTGCACTCCATTCCAAATTACACAGAGTAAAAAAGGTTCATAAATCATCACATCCCATTCAGTCATAAATTTGCATGCATATACTATCACAAAGAAAGCCAAATTTTCTGTACTACTGTATCTGTCCTCTCTCCTTAAGTAATTCTCACAATGAATCGTCAAGGCAAACATGTGCCCTGCAAAACTTCCAACACTCCTAAGTTACATAATCCCTCTCCTACTTGATACTCCATGCATGCCATTGCCCTCTCAATCATCACCCTCCCAACAACTCAATATGTACACTCAACACACCAACACATTCACAATAAAAACAACCAAAACTGTCCCTCTGCCTTTAAACATGATCATACAGGCACCCCACTTATCCTCAGGCAACCCACCTTGAGCTATACATACAGTAAAAATCCCAGCTTATAAATTACCAACAGACTCACCCCCTTTCCTGAGAAATTCAAACGTTATTCCTTCTACCTGAACACACTTATCCCATGCAAAGCATTCATCACCCCCTCTCTTTTCCCCCAACTCTTTCACTCCACATCTCAAACACCCCTAATCCACAGTTTAACTCATCTAAGAGTCCTTCAAAATACTCACCCTATCTCCTCTCCAACCCCTCTTTTCTCCCATTTGTTCTCTTGCTCTTCTCACACCACTTACCTCCTTCCAAAACTTTTCCCCATTTTCTTTGAAGTGTGTTGATATCCTCTTACATCAACACTCAACTGCCTTCTTTAAAAGGCCCAGCAACTTTTGGTTGACCTCCTGCTGCTTCCTCTTGTTTACTTACCACAGGTACTCCTTCCCTACAGGTGCATTAATGCTCATGAACCTCTCTTTTCTCTTTCACAAACAATCCAATCCTTTTATCCCATCATTCACCACCTTTTCTCAAATGCTCATATCCCTCTTTCCACATCTAACACACTTCTCTCACATGTGTAAATACCTCTCATTCCTCAGTTCCCCCCTTCTGTTTGACTTCCTGCTCCTTCCTCTTGTGGTAGCACTTGTACTCCTTCCCTACAGGTAATGCCCATAAAACTCTCTTTTTCTCTAACAATCCAATTTTTATCCCACCATTCACCACCTTTTCTCAAATGCCCATATCCCTCTTTCCACATCTAACACACTTCTCCCACATGTGAAAAAAATACCTCTCATTCCTCAGAGTCTCCTCTAATTTGTTTACTCTCACTTTTTCTCATTCTTCACCTAATCCCTCCCACTATCTCCCTACATGGGCCTCTTTTCCAAACTCACTTATTTTCACCACCCTCTTACCACCCATATAAATTCCACTTTTCTTAAAGCCTCTAAAAGCTTTCACTTTGCCTTCACCAATAAGTGATCCAACATCCCAGCAGTTGCCCCTATATGCATATTTACATCCAAGAGTCTTTCTCAAGCATACAGATCAACAGGGACAATCTAATAATGCCCTCTTGCCATTAATCACACTCACCCATGTACACTTACACATGTCCCTTTTTTTAAACAAGATATTCCTTCTCACCAGCCCTTTTTAGCAAACAACTCCATAAACTGTACACCACTTCCATTCACAGTCAGTACAACATGCCCCTAATTATACCCTCAACTGCCACATTACTCACTCATACACTCAAATCACCCATCATCATAATTTGATCCTCCACAACAAAACTGCTCTTGCACCACTCATCTGTTCCTAAAATACTTACCTCTTTTCATCTTTTCTCTTACTGCCTACACACTATCAATCCCCTAACTCTCATGTTAAAACATAAATTTCTCCAAAATATGTCTAAATATCATCCTACACTGTGTCACACATTCCCACAAGACCTTCAGCAGAAGTACCAACCCCTCATTTGCTCCCATCCTCATATTAACCCCAGAATTTGCCTTAAATATCTATTTAACCTATAATTGCCCCAGGCCCAGTTCTACCTTTCAGAAGCATGGAAATGTAGACTCCTTTTGAAAGAGAAGTTTTTTTGTTGAAATAGTATTCCCAATGATACAGCCTTACCATAGGTGATTATCCATTTGCAATGTAACCTTGCGCAAGCTTAGTCCTGTTATTCCTACCCTAACATATATTATTCATTTTATTTTATATATCTTTTATATATTTTATATATCTTAGATATATTTATATTTATCTTATATATCAATTTATATCTATTATGCTTAATTGCTGTTACCTGTGTCAGCAAGGAGGTGCCAGGAAACAGATGAAGAATGGCCCATCCACTCATATGTATAAATATGTATAAATGAATGCCCATACATGCATATATACATACATGTTAATATGTACACATATACATATTCATACTTGCTTGCTTTCATACATTCCTGTCGCTACCCCCCAACTTCAGCGAGGTAGCGCCAGGAAAACAGAAAAAAAAAGGCCACATTTGTTCACACTCAGTCTCTAGCTGTCACGTGTAATGTACCGAAACTTAAGCTCCCTTCCCACATCCAGGCCCTACACACCTTAATAAACGCTTCACATGTCCTGGTTCAGTCCACTGACAACACGTCAACAATGGTATGCTACATCGTTCCAGTTCCCTCTATTCCTTAAACACCTCTCACCCCCCTCTCTGTTCAGGCCCCAATCATTCAAAATCTTTCTCACTCCATCCTTCCACCTTCAATTTGGTCACCTGCATCTCCTTATTCCCTTTACCTCTGACACACATATCTTCTTTGTCAATCTTTCCTTATTTTCTCCGTATGTTCAAACCATTTCAACACATCCTCTTCTGCTCTCTCAACCACTCTTTTTATTTCCACACATCTCTCTTACCCTTTCGTTACTTACTCGATCAAACCACCTCACACCACATATTCTCCTTAAACATTTAATTTCCAACACATCCACCCTCCTCCGTACAACCCTATCTATAGCCCATGCCTCGCAACCATATACCATCGTTCGAACTACTATTCCTTCAAACATACCCATTTTTGCTCTCCAAGATAATGTTCTCTTCTTCCACACATTCTTCATCGCTCCCAGAACTTTTGCCCCCTCCCCCAACTTGACTCACTTCCGCTTCCATGGTTCCATCCACTGCTAACTCAAACTCCCAGATATCTAAAACACTTCGCGTCCTCCAATTTTTCTCCATTCAAACTTACCTACCAAA
>JAUTXX010104982.1:4213-16508 GCA_032273605.1 Panulirus laevicauda
GTGCCATGTCATTTGTAGAGATCTGTTACACATTCTTCTCGATTTATGGTTTATCTGTATATACATTTATTAGTCTTTGGAACTGTTCTCTTTTATCTGCAGATCCCCAGTTCTTTTTCTTATACTTGTATCAACATCCATAATATACTCTTCTTCATTCCTTTTAATAATATGGAGTTAACGTCAACAGCCCATGTAATTACTGGATTATATTTCTTCAACTCAATATTTCTTTAAAGTCACTTAATTTGTTTTTTGGCAGTCCATATGAAACTAGGTTTACTGTATTCATTGCTAAGATGCTCACTATGATTAGTTCACACTAATTATATACCAACTTCATTATCTGCTTTCCTTCCAGCTTATCATGGGCATATATTGCTACACCATCCTATTTCAGTTTGACTCTGACTGCTCTACATGTTTTAAAAAAATCCAAGTTTGCTTCATTTCTTATTTTCTCACTGACCCAAGTTTTTGTTCATTTTGAACAAGACTGTGTTGCTGTCCCTAATGTATTCAATAAGGTAATTTACTTTGATTCTAGAGTTCTCATATACCATTATTTGAATACTTATATACCTATATACCTTATCTTCCAATATAATTATGTATATCATTTTCATTATTCCTTTATTTGTCTTCAACTATTTTTGGCTTTGTGTATTTACTAAATTTTTTGTTTGAATATACGTAGTTCATCCATGCTTTCCCAAGATTCTTTCTCTGTTTCAGTCATGCTGTGCGTTTCTACTGCTGTTATTTTCCCACTTCTGCTAGGACCTTCCTTACTTAGTTCTCTATTATAAAGAATTCCTCTGTTTTGATATGTTTGGAGTCAGCATACTCTGGCAAATTACTGTTCTGGTTCTCATTCCATTTTGGTCTCTTGCTGTGATTAATCCAGTATTTTCGATACTCTTGCCAATATTACTGGCTCATGCCACCATTCCATTTTGACCTGTTTGCTGCTGATATGTAACTCATACATTCATACCCTGGCCATTCACAGTTCCATTTTAGTGGTGCATCTCCAGTAAATTCATTTTTCATCCAACCATTTTCTCGGCCAAGTTCATACCAGTGTTTTCTTCTCTGATTTTCGTTTTCATTAAACAATCTCCATCTCTGTTCAAACCTTCTTGTGTGTCTATTATCATCTCTGAGTTGATCTTCATTTCATTTTCTTCTTGCACTTCCACTGTTCCCAATTTTAGTTCTAGTATTTTCCACATGTTCCATTAACATTCAAACAGCAGATGAAAACTTACATCCTCTTTAAAAAAACATCAGTCCATATCAATTGTTGCTCTAATTTTTGACAACTACATTTAAATACTCAGCTGACTCATCATACAATTAGTTGCCTTTGGAGATCTCTTCTATCACTATGAAGGCATGGAAAAAAAAATCTGCTATCCTCAATATCCTTAAAATCACCACTATAAGTGCATGGCCATCGACCTTAAGTAATGTGTACCCAGTAACTCTGCAGTAAACATGGAACTTGTTGGATGAACCACAATGTTGGAAGGAACACGAATCCTATATATTCATTAGTTGGCGAGCAAAGTGAAGAATAATAGCACATGAAATCTGAAGAAATAAGTGACTCAGAGAATGAACCTAGTAAGGAATTATGTAAGAGGGAAGGGGAAACATCCCCAATGAATTACCACTTATGGAAGAAATTATGTAACAACTGTGCCTTGTTTACTCTATGTAATCATGGGGTAATGGAGGACTTTGGTAACAGATGATGGGTAAAGACCTAGAATATTTCCAAAAACACCTCTCTTATCCTCCCTATATATTTCAGCCACTTAATCTCACACTTTTATGTAGTGTAAAAGGAGTAATACGTCTACATACATCACTATTATTCACAAAAACTGTGCCCATGTGTGAAATAAAACTGTACTGTCTGATTACACTTTTAGTATAAGAAAGAGATAAATCCTTCACTTTCCTTCCCAAACTGAATTTCTGTGGGAAAGGAATAACATTTCTACCTCTATCTATGTTACTTAAAACTAATGTTATGCCTGAGTATGAAATAAGAGTACAATGAAAAAAAAAAAGGTCAAAAGAGAGAAAGAAATGTCATTTTCATATCTCATCAGGAGATGCTAAAGACATCATTCACACACCCTTTGGGTATTCAATTACCACAGTATCAGACCAACAAAATAAATGTAATAGAATAACTTTAAGTGCATTTTTTTTTTACTTTTAAATGCTAATCTATAATTCTATATTTTCTTGCTTGTTAATTCAAATCTTTTGTGTACTCCAAGAGATAATTTCCAGACCATGCCAGCCATTTAACAGTTATATCTGTTTCTTATTTTCTTACAAACTTGAAAATTCATTGAATAAAAGCAAAAGGAAAAAGCTGAAAGAGTGGAGCTTACAGACCACACTCTAATGTCACACCTTATCAAAAGCTTCTGATATATCAAGAACTATATCAAGAACTACAATATAGGATTCTCCTAACCCCCAAGGAAAGGATGACTAGACATTAATAATCTAGAACAGGACATCACTGGCAGATCTAGCTTTGAGAAAACCATGCTAATAATCAGAAAGAAGACAGTAAGATACAAGATGCTTAATAAAAAAAAAAATAGACTGAAAAGATTTTGGAGACAGAAGTCAAAGTAATAGGCTAACAGTTGGAAGGATTAAAATAGTTACCTTTATTTGGCATGTCCTGTATTAATCCATGTTCCCTAGATGAAGAAAACTTTTGGTTTTCCATCAAAAGAAAAACAGATGATCAAGCACAGGCACAGGCTGAGGAACATTCCTTCAAAACATGAGAAAGGATGCTATTGGTCCACAAGTCTTGCTTATTTTTAGAGATGAAAGCATTTTGTACTACAACGAAAGTCCAATTTTCTGACCATGATGAGACCTGCAGTAAGTCGGGTAACTTGAAAGGTCAGGATACCTGACTGTTTTTAATAATGACATATTGTATTAACCCTTTTGCTACGGCAGTCCTCATATCCAATGTACACTCTGTGAGTGGAATATTCTCACATACTCTAAAAAAATAACATGTTCTAAATGAAATGATATACAACTCCATCAAGTGAAACACTGCCTGCATCAGCTCCATGCCCCTTATCTTTGCTGGAGTGCTGCCAGGTGTATGAGATACTCCTGAAATATTTTCAAGTATATGCAGTGAGATATGTGGTATTTTTCAAGAGTTTTCATCACAAAAAGTATGATTATTAAGGTTTTCAGAAGTAAGTCTTATCTTTTAAGACTAGGTCTGACATAGCTTCAGAACTTAAGAGGGCAGAGATCTAATATAGTCTTCCTTGACATCTCTAGACATAATGGGTGGTGTTTGAAAAAAATTTAAGCATTAATGGTTAACAAAGCAGCACAAGAAACATATAGTAATAAAGACATATCTTCAGCAATAAGACATCAATATCGACAGATTTAAGTTCCATCAGGTATGTAACAAGGAGGCTGGTGTTGCAATAACTAGGAACTCCTTCTCTGAAATGGAAGTGTGGATCTTTATAGATGTGGAAAGAATCTATGAAAATAACAAAATGCAGCTTGGCCTTTATGAGAAGTAAGATATTAGGGGAAAATAATAGCTAGATGGTGTTGAACAGAAGAAAATTTAATAAGAGATAACAAATGCTGATGAAACAAATGGAATGTCAGAGCTATTAGGATGGCTGGGCTCTAGGGAAGGGCAAGTACTGCTGGTGCCAGAGCAGTATCACTCTTGCTGGTAGCAGAGTCAGATGGAACTTTATCACTTGATCCATTCTTTCTAATGTACTTGATTTACTTTTATTACTTCAGCTACTCTTTCTCAATAAAACACTTCATTTACTTCCAGTATTTGATGTACACTTCTACATCAACTGATTTACTTCCAGTACCATATTGGCTATTCCCTATTTTTTTATCTATTCATAATGCTAAATTTACTTTTCTTCATCTAACTTTCTTATCCTTCTTGCTCTTCCAGTCTTAGTGAACAACAACAGAGGAAAGCCTTTGAAGTAAAAACCTCATTTGGCTCCTTTATATGTTCTTACTTTTCTATCTATCTAGCTGTTTTCTCTGATGCCTGTTCCCTTTGGGAACTCCCTCAAGGGGGTGGCCATTACAAAAATCATCATAACTAGTGAACTCCAGAGCCGCTTCTTAGCCTTTATAGTGCCTCATCCTTATGGGTGCCATTGGCAGGGAGCAATTCTAACACAGTGTTTTCAGTGGTTCTTACCTAATGTTCTCACCAACTACTATTATCTAATGTGTCTACCTGATATTCCAATCCCCTACTTCTATCTAATGTTCCTATCTGATGTTCTTACCTACTACTTCTACCTATTGCTCCCAGTTAATGTTCCTACCTACTACTTCTACCTATTGCTCCCAGTTAATGTTCCTACCTACTACTTCTACCTAATGCTCATACCTAAATGATCCTACCTACTACTTCTAGTAGCAGTTAGTAGGCAGCCACTGACCAGTTTACTATTACTGGTACTACCCACGCCTGGGTATTAGGAGGGTTAGTGATGGCTGTTTGATGAGCCAGCACTTCATTGGTTGTCAGGTTGTGCTCCTTTGATCTAGGTAGCTGTCTTTTCTTTCTGCCTCACCCAGACATGGACAGCTGGTATTCTGTCCGTAAACATGCAATCACCCCTTGTCACAAATAACACTTGACAACACTTAACTCACAAAAGTCATTCTTTGCAACACTAGATTTTCCTGCAGTGAGTGCTTTGTGCTAGCCCTACTTTTTGGCAAAATAGAAGGAGCAATACATAGAAGTAATAGGTAAGAACATTAGACAAAAGCTTTGCGTGGGAACATTAGGTAAGAGTAGTAGGTAGGAACATTAGCTGGGAGCATTAGGTAGAATTAGTATTGAAACAATTGGATGGAATATTAGCTACGCACATTAGGTAGAAGTAGTTGGTGGTAACATTAAGTAAGAGCCTCTGAAAACACTGCTACAGCTCCCTTTGCACTGAAGGCTTAGAAGCAGCAAAGGAGTTCAACAGTTATGGAGACTTTTGACATGGCCTTCCTCTTGAGGGAGTTCCTAAAGAGGATGGGTATCACAGATACAAACAGAAAGTTATACAAACTACTTAAATCTACTGTTCCTACCATTTTACCAAAAGGCAGGGCTAGCACATAATGCTTAATGCAGGAAAATCTAGAGTTGTGAAGAATGAGCTGCGTGAGTTGTGTAGTCAAGTGTCATGTGCAACAAGGAGAGATTGTACGTTTGTGGGCAGAATGCCAGTAATCCACGTGAGGGGGAGGCAAAAAGAAAAGACAGCTACCTGGGTCAGTAGGAAGCAACTTGACAACTTATGAAGTGCTGGCTCACCATGCAAATGTCACTAACCCTCCTGATACCCAGGCAGATAGTAGTGGTGATAATATCTCCCTGGTCATTGGCTACCTACCAACTACTACCACTGTTAATACTTATAGAAAATGATAACAGAGAAGGGAAGGATTTCTAGCCCCTCTAAGCTATCTTCTTCAACATGGAAGAGTTATGAGGGGTGGTATTCCTTCTTCCCTTTTCCCAGGGTTAAGGGAGATTATTATCAGAAACTCACCTGATTTACTTCTACAATTTCATATGTCTTTCCCAATTCCTTGATTTACTCCAATTACTTGATTTAATATTTTTCATTCCTTGATTTAGTACTTTCAAACTATTATCGTACCTCAATTTCTGTGTCACTTTTGGGGTCTATTCACTCTTATTCTCCATTGCACTTTTATTTCCTTTAACAAGACTACGTGTGGATATTTTCTATGCTTTATGCTCATCTTGCCATATAATTAAAGCATCAAAACTGCTTGTATTTATCATATCATTTATCTAGTACAATCTAATTCATGTGTGCCCTTATGAGATCATTCAAAATATCTAAAACAGATACATATCTATGGCTTTAAGAATCTAAGTCACAGTTTAATGAAAAAGAAAGTCAATCATTGACAGATGTGATTATGTTGTTACTCACCTGGCGTATGGTCATGATAATGATGAAAACAACGGGACCAAAGATGGAGATGGTGTAGTAGATGAACAGCTGACCAGTAGCAGAACAAATCTGTATAAGTCAAATATAAAATTGCTAGCTATTATGCAGTACCAAAAGTGTGGAAGTAGTAAAGGTTGTACCTCTCTAATCCAGTGCTCTGTGGTCCAGCAACTCCCATGGTCTGGAACGTTTTGAATCTGCCGCTATTAGTTATTAGTTTGTAGAAATGCCACCAAAGTGGCACTGTTAGCAATGCGAAGGTGCCAAAATCTGTTTACACTGCAGCAGAGCCAATCAACAGTTCTACTGATTTCTTATATTCAGCTGTATTTCAGCCCTTCAGGATGACATCCAAGAGACCAAGAGGTGCAGAAGATGGTGCTAGTGCTAATAAGTGTGAGCATAAATCATTATCTATGCTTGGAAAGGTGGAGTTACTGAAAAATTAGATAAAGGAGCTTCTGTAAAGACTTTGTGTGAGAACTATGAGAATGGATCGTCAACTGTGTATAACTTGTGGTCAATTTCTGTTTTCTAGCATTTTCTGTGGTCCAGTAATGGCCAGGTCCCAAGGTTGCCAGATTAAAGAGGTACAACCTGTATTAAATTTTAACAGCATTTCCAAACACATTTATTGTAAAAGAGGAATCATTTTTTTGATAAAGACTTTTTTGAGCCTGGGCAGGGTGAATTATAGCACTGAATCTTTCATGACAAGATCAAACACTGTTTTGGGGAATAAACTGTAAAAAATCCAAGAAATAATGGTACCACAGTATCAAAATCAGTGCAAATAACTGAACACAGAAAGATAACCATTTACAGATAATACAGAAACTTATCCTGTGGCACAGTGCAGCCACTAGTTGATAGGATCTCTACTTCATGTTGCTGTGCCCAGCATGACAAAATATTCTTTTCCTGAACAAAGGCACTAATATTGGCAGCAAATAAATAGGCAACCAATGACCAGAGAGGAATGACAGTCTGGGTTCACAGAGGAGTAATGATCCAGCACTGCAGTTGTTGTTACATTCCCTCTCTGTCCCAGGATGCTGTCATTTTTCCGTCTCATCAATACATAAGTTGTTGGTAACCAATCCACAAACACAGACTCTTTCTTCACTTCACATATAACATTTGACAATGATCATTTCTAATTGTGAATTTCCCAACTCTATGAGCAAAACATCACACCAAAATGATTCTCTGGCAGTCAAAATGGCACCTTCAAGTAACTGGATGCCACCAAGTAACTGAGATGCACCCAGGTTTGCCAACACTGCTCCTAGACCTGGCTCTTTCTCTATAAACTTCTATAATATTCTTGGCCTCTGATCGAACCTCCATATGAACACCATATATCTACTTGTTCACCTGATCATCTCAAAATTCAGACTGTCTAAGGCTGACTCTCCTCTTCATAAACAAATCTCTATCAGAGTTTCTAAAAAACCCTACTGCTCATCTCATGGATCCTGAGTCTCTCAACTTCGATGCCATAGAACTCAATATTTCTTTATCCTCTAAAACTTTGCTCTAATGTTTCATACATATTTTCCCACAATTTCTCCATAAGTTTACAACTCTTTCAATGTACAATTTTCCAGAAATTCCAGGTTAGGCTTGTAGTGTTTGGAACAATGCATGGGATGCTACAACAAGTTTTAGTGCTGTATACTTCACCTGAAGGCAGAGGCAGCCAATTTAAGAATTAGTTCTCATATGATGTTAACCTCTCACACTCAGGAATTCCTATGTGACTTAAGGTTAAGTCAGGCCTAAAAACAAATCAGGAGCTTCAATCCCTGCTCTAAACCTAGATAAAGCTAGAAGACGCATATTACATCTCTCGGGTTACTAAATCAATGTGCAAAACTCTTTTGAGCTCCTAAGCAGTAATGTGCAAATGTATAAAGATCTGAATTTCTAGAAAATAAAAATGAATACAAGTTAATTCAATTGGCAATAGACCAATGGATCCCTTAGAGGCTGTTTGTAATAGTGGAAATCAAAAACTCATAAATTACTATGGTAAGAGTAGGAAGGTAAACAGATAATTCAAAGAGAAATACCGGTAAATATTTCCTTTAAATAAACAGATGCATATAATGTCAGTCACTGACTGAAAGCAAAATATATATCAAGTCTAATCTTAAACATACAGATTGCTTATGTTCTCAGGGTTCAAAATGTGAACACATGGAAAGATGAGAGGAATAAAATGAGCAAAAAACATCTTCACTATGTACATAAGTCACTTTTGTATGTTAATCAAAACAGTAATTAAAAATGCTGATAAACTTACTGAAAGAATAAGGCTGTCCCAGAAGAATGCTGGATAAGCAACCATGAAATTAAGTGAGATGCCAAAGCTGCCTTGCTGTACCAATGATGTAATGGTGAAAAGGCAAGAAAACAGGTTAACACCACACATCATTTGCACAGATGACATCTTGTGCTGGGAGAAGAGCTCCCCTTGCCAATTGGATGTAAAGGCATCAAATGACATGTAACCCACCAAGATGATGATCCCTGACAATGTGGTGCTACTGCTTGCATCTGCAGAGAAATAAAAGGTTGTGGAGAACTGTATTCTTATTAAGCATAACAATTATTACATCTATCAAAGTACAGGCTGAGTATCCCTTATCCATAATGCCTGGGACCAGAAATGTTTAGGATTTTGGAGACAGCGACAAAGCAAAATAAATAATAAAATAAATATATAAATAAATACATAATGAGATATCTTGGGGATGGGACCCAAGTCTAAACAAAAAATCCATTTATGTTTCATATACATCTTATACACATAGCCTGAAGGTAATTCATACAATATCTTTAATAATTTTGCACATGAAATAAAATTTGTGTAACACTGAACAATCAAAAAGCTAAGGTGTCACAACCTCAGCCGCCCCTGTGATCAATATGTGGTTGTTTGGCATCACCTTCATTCTTGACACTGATTTTATATGCTACTGATAAGCAGTCATTTTCTTACACTTATTCACCTGTAAGTACTTAATAGTAAAAAAAAATGAAATACCATTAATACAGGTTGTACTACTCTAATCCGGCGATCTGTGGTCAGGTAACTCCCATGGTCCAGCATGTTTTGAATCTGCTGCCATAAGTTTGTGGATCTGCCACTAGGGTGGTGCTGTTAGTAGCACTAAGGTGCCAAAATCTGTTTACACTGCTGCCGAGCTAATTAACAGTCCTGTTAATTTCATAAAATGAAGTTTTTTGCTAAAAATGAAAGCCAGAAAGGCTTAAAGCTTTGGAAAACTTTGGAAGGTGCCATGAGTACAGAATTAGACAGTGCACTCATAAAGTAGTTTAAGCTCCCACATAAAGAAGGTGTAAGCATTTCTGAGGAGATGTTCATCGAGCAGGCCAAAGTTTTTCATAAAGAGCTAAAGCTAGACTATGACTGTGAATATTTGTAAGGATGGTTACACAACTTTAAGTGGCAATATGGAATTTCAGTGCATAGAGCGTGTGGTGAAAAGTATAGTGCTGACACTTAAGCTTGCACTGTAAGGTTGAACTAAAAGAATCGATAAAAACTACAATTCTCTTGTAAACAACCAACAGCAATACATACAGGGAGAGAGAGCAAGTGCACAAGGCAGTTGCCTGGCTGGTTGGTTGGTTGTCTGGGCTTTAAGCTTATCAACTGCCAAGGTCATTAAGGTTGTCAATGTAACCTACATCCACCAACCAAAAAACTTATAACACTTTCTTTAGGTGTTAAAAATAGTTCTAAGACCAAATACACTCTCACTATACATGTGGCCCATGACCTGGCTGAAAATGACACACTATGGGCTTGCTGCCTTGATGATAACAATAAAACAACAATAGTAACAAGAGTCATCCAAAGCCAACTACCAATCTATGGTCATTCGGTACATTAACTACTTGTCACAAAGCTGTGACAAAGTCTGCAGATGACTTTTCACACTTAGTGGCAGTGGAAAACTTAGCCCCAGAGTAAGTGAATAATGCTGATGAATCTGCCCTGTACTGGCATTGTATGCCATGAAATACCCTTGCCATAGATATTGCAGAATCTCCATCTAGGGACACTTCTGATGTAATCTGATGTAACAATAAAAACCTGGTTTAGAAGCATTAATGGTTGTATTTTCATGTAGGGGGTTCCCTTGGGGGTCAATTTCTGATTTCCGGCATTTTCTGTTTTCCCGAGATTGCCAGATTAAAGAGGTTCAACCCATATAATGAAAAAAATACTGAGTTTAGGGTAACTTGTAATGTCATGTTGCCACCCAAAAAGTTTCAGATTTTGGAGCATTTCAGATTTTGGATTTTCAGATTAGGGATGCTCAACCTGTACAATAAAGATTATAATGAGAATCCATTATGAAATAAAATGGATAAAGGAGACAGATTACACAATGGGTGAAATGACAATCAACAAATGAAAGAAAAAGTCAATTTATCATCATTTGTGACAACAAAATCTTCATGCAGAAATTTACTCACTGCCTTTAGATTCTGTTGATCCTAGAAGGAACATAGTCATGCCAAAGGAAATAAGCACTGCTGTCACATATTCATAATACTCATATTTCTTTGAACTGACAATTTTTCCCATCATCATGGTGGGAATAATTTTTGATGCTTTGGCTAACACCTGAAAATGAAAAAAAAAAGTCTGAAAACCAAATTCAAAAACAGAAATGCTAACAGGCTTATATTAGTGCCAAGCTTATCCTTTTATAAGATTTTGGAGCATTTGCAAGAAAATATTTTGCTGACTTTTTATTTTGAGTATTGCTAAATTTCAAAACTAGCAAATTATGACTTGGCTTATGTTGGAAAAGATTTTGGAGATGATTCTTATTTCTAGTCTTACTAAATATCAAAACAAGCAAGCTATGACAAGTAAAATGTTTCAGTCATGTATTCCAGTAAATAATGCCACAACACCCAAAACAAAAGGAAACAAATAAAAAATCCCTAAATTGATTATCTATACCACCCTGAATAGTGTTACAATTATGAAAATACTGATGGGTGGTAAAACGACAGAACACAAAATGGAAAGAGTTCCATGACAGGATCTCCCTTCCAACACTCGAAAAATACAAGGAACAAGAGCATAAGTATACACATACGATCATAGCTTATGTACAGAAACTGCAAGGACAAGGGTCAATATCACTCAAGCAAAATGAGTAAATCTATCTCTTATTTCCAAACTAAGAATGGTTTAGTCCTAATTCATAAGAAAAAATTATGGTTTTCATATTTCTTTATGCAGGAAATGGCAAACATGTATCATAACCCCCAACTTCAGCGAGGTAGTGCCAAGAAAACAGACAAAAAAGGCCACATTCATTCACACTCAATCTTTAGCTTTCATGTGTAATGCACCAAAACCAAAACTCCCTATCCACATCCAGGTCCTACAGACCTTTCCATGGTTTACCCCAAACTTTTCACACACCCTAGTTCAGTCCATTGACATCATGTTGACCCCATTATACCACATCATTCCAGTTTACTCTTTTCCTTGTACACCTCTCAACCTCCTGCATGTTCATTAAATCCTTCAACCTCCAATTTGGTCTTCCGCTTCTCCTTGTTCCCTTCACCTCTCACACATATCCTCTTTGTCGACCTTTCCTCACTCATTCTCTCCATATGTCCAAACACTTTCAACACACCCTCTTCTGCTCTCTCAACCACATTTTTTTACCACACATCTCTCTTACCCTTTCATTACTTACTCGATCAAACCACCTTAAACATTTCATTTCCAACACATCCACCTTCCCCCATACAACCCTATCTATAACCCATGCCTCGAAACCATATAATATTGTTTTAACGACTACTCCTTCAAACATACCCATTTTCACACTTCAAGATAACATTCTTTCTTTCCACACATTCTTCATCACTCCCAGAACCTTCACCCATTCCCCCACCCTATGACTCACAGATGTGAATCTAATGGCAATATAATGATCGACTTCATATATTCCCTAATATACATAACCCTATCACTATTTAATATCACTCAATGAGATAATAATACAAATCAAGTTTTGCAGATATTTTTGTAATGACAATTGTCTACAGAAAGCATTGAAACATTACCCATTTCCCTATAGTTTCAATATGAGACTAAACTGATGAATTACCAATATTAATTGGAATCTCCATATTTACATATATTTTGTTCTACAGGA
>JAUTXX010105093.1:0-15495 GCA_032273605.1 Panulirus laevicauda
TCCCACGTATTCCCTGCGTGTCGTAGAAGGCGACTAAAAGGGAAGGGAGCGGGGGGGGCTGGAAATCCTCCCCTCTCATTTTTTTTTTTAATTTTCCAAGAGGAACAGAGAATGGGGCCAGGTGAGGATATTCCCTCAAAGGCCCAGTCCTCTGTTCTTAACGCTACCTTGCTAATGCGGGAAATGGCTCCAACTTTTGACAATTTTGTCATAATACAATGTATCCCTTGACTTGTTTATCTGGTGTATGCCTTCTTATTATTTTTATGAATTCCACTGTATACTCTGTTATTCCATGCACTGTTTGCCACTTTACTCAATCATAATGTATCCTTTTAAGGAATTATCCAATTTGTCATGTGGTTAATGTTACTAACACTCTTCTCTCACTCCTTTACTTAAAGCAGACTGTTTTTGGCTGTAGCTTAGAAATCAGCCTAGAAATATTCCTCAATGTGTCAAGTTACACTTTGCAGGTAATTTTTTTTTATTGTGGATTCACAGAGTGAGAACATACAATGCAACATGACAAAACCCTGTTAGCAGCTATCAAAATTTGTATGTAATTGTTCATGTTATGCTTAACTGCCAAATCAGTGTATCAAAGTCACAGTAGCCTCATCATTTCTGTAACTTTCCATGCTGAAGTAAGGGGTCCCACAGAAGTATAAATACACATTGTCAGCGTATTTATTTGTATTTCCACTGGCTGGTGCAACCGACCATAGTCAGACAGGTAAGGTCGACAGTGGTATTGGTCTCGCTGGACCTTTATGGGCAGTGCACATATTATATTAATTTGTAAATGAAATGCAAAAGTTATACAGCTTTGGTTCCCTCATTCTACTTCTTCTTTTGCCACTTTTTCAGCTCCTTCATGCTCCTCCTGGCACCCTGCAGTTTTCTCGAGCTTTTCCCTGCAGGGATTGCCCATCCACCTCTCTTACCCTTCAACAGAAACTGTACTTCCTCACCTCACCACTCACTATCCTTTATCAAGCTTCCATATCCTACCTCCTACTTATAAAACAATTCACTCACAAAATGTATGTAATGCCTCCATAATGTCATCCACTTCTTACCTACTCCTGAAATTTCATTCAATCTAATCTTATGCCATTCTTCAATCAATCTCTCTTGGATTCTCCAATCTCCACACACAAGCCTCTCAGCATGTTCATTCACTTTCATCATCTTTTCACTCATATCATTTCCTATTTTTCTAGAGCCACTAAGAACTTTCACACTCACCTCCATTAGGAAGTGATCAAACAACCCGCCACCTGCACCTCTCAGCACATATTTATCCAACAGTCTATCCTTGTATGCTTGTCAATTTGCACATAATCTAATAATGTCTGTGACCCTCAGCCCCACTCATCTAGCATTCTAAAATATGCACCAATTTTTAAACCAGTTATTCCCAAATGCTAATCCTTTTTCGGCAAACAACCATTTTCATTTACACTAGGTATTCCATGCCTCCCAAATATATCACCTGCCACACCACCCTCTCTTGCATTCATATTTCTCACCACTAAAATTAAATCTCTTGCATCAAAGTTGCTGAAGCAGTTACTAAGCTCCTTAAAAAGACTTTCCTCTCTTCCTCAGTCTCCTTGCCACCAGGTGTATAAGCACCAACGGTCACCTAGCTCTTGTAATCTACTTTCATTCTTACCCACAACAGTATGGAACTCATTTCTTACACTTTTTAACACATTCCCACAATCCTCATGCATCAGAAGTACCATCATCCCTCCTCTGATCTTGCCCTTGCACTAACCTAGACTTTACCCATCAGACACTTCCTTATCACTCTTACCTCTTCCTCTTGAGCTTAGTTTCTCTCAAAGCCATGGAGGGGAGCATTTACACCATCCCATTTGTGCCCTTTTAAGTGGCCTTCTACAATACAAAAGAAATAAGGAAAGGTATTCTTTCTCCTCTATCCCCAGGTATATAGAATTTTAAACGAATATTATTTAAAAGACTCCCATTGGTGACTACTTTCTCAAAAGCTAGAGATGATCCTACCTGGAACTCTCTATTGTAGAGCTCATAACAGTTCTCAAAGAGAAACTGATAAGTAGATCTGAGGCAGGCTATGGCACAATCCTTCACGACCACGCTGGCTCGTGGTGGCGACGATAATTCCTGCACCTGGTGATGTCAAAGTAGGCTCGAGTTAGACACTGTCATGGAGCAAATAAATTCTGCATCTACTGAGGTTAAACCATACAAGGAAATATGAAACTTATAATGCAGTTATAACTCCAGTAGCTAGAAAGGATAAAATGGGCTAGGTCTATACTACTACGTTATAAAGTAAAAAAATCAGAGGAGTTCAAAGAACAGTTGAAAAAGTTTCAAGGTAATAAAATTCCAGACTCTATGGAGGTCAAAGAACATACTTCCTATGTCTAGGGAGGGCAACACATGTTCTGACAAGAAAAAGTTCCAAGGTAATGAAATTCCAGAATCTATGGAGGTCAAAGAACATACTTCCTATATCTAGGGAGAGCAACACATGTTCAGACAATGTCAAAAGGACAATACCAGCACCTAGAACCCTCAAGAATGGCTAGGGTCAGGAAAGGTTATGAGGTACTAGTAATTCTAGCATATGTAGTACATGAAATACTACCCATCTGTTATAATGTAAGGTCATTTTAAGATTTCAAAATGACAGTTTATCTTTAAACCCTTAAAGGAACAAGCCTCAAACATTTATGGAGGTCCCCTGGATGGAAGTTGTCAGAAAAACAATTTTGTTCTACTATGTCTATCTGTTCTATCTAATTATCTCCAATGCCTGTTCCAGCTGGAAGTCTCTCAAGGGGGTGACCACAGCAATAGTCTCTCCATATCTATTGAACTCCAGTGTTGCTTCTTAACCTTTACTTCCTCACCCTTAACAGGCCACTGGCAGAGGGTAACTCCAGCACTGTTTGCTGAGGCTACTACCTAATGTTCCTACTGACTACTACCTAATGCTCTTTCCTACTACTTCTACCCAATGTTTCCACCAATTGTTCTCACTTAAATGTTCTTACCTACTACTTCTATCTACTGCTCCAACCAGTATGCCAAAAGGTACGGCTAGCACATAGTGCTCAATGCAGGAAAATCTATAGTACCAAAGATTGAGCTGTGCAAGTTAAGTGTTGTCAAATGTTATGTATGACAAGGAGAGATTGTATGATTGTGGACAGAATGCCAGTGCTTCAGGTGTGGATGAGGCAGAAAGAAAAGACAGATACCTGGGCTAGAAGAATACACCTTACAACCATTGAAGTGCTGGATCACTATGCAATTGTCACTAACCCTCCCAATACCCAGGTGATTAGTATTGTTAATATACCTTCCTAGTCAGTGGCTGCCTACCAGCTACTACCTATTTCTGTCATGAACCTGCTGTTACTAAATTCTACTTGCTCTCTGCAATAAAACATTACATAAATAAGACATGAATAAAAAGATGAACAGACAACTATAACATGCAGAAACTAACCGAGAATAGGAGCACAGAAAAGTAGTTAAATGGAAAGAGAGCAATATAGCCCAACTACTCAAAAAACATCAAGAAATTATTGACAGATAGATGAATCATAATAAATAAGCTGAAAGATAGGAAAATATAATGGAATAAAAAAGACTAATGGACAGGATTAGGGTGTTTGAAAGATAGGAAAATATAATGGAATAAAAAAGACTAATGGACAGGATTAGGGTGTTAATATTTACTTTCATCCTGAAGAAGGTTATGGATGTGAGGAGGTCGACAGTGGACTTTAGGTCCTGAAGTTTCTCATTGGAGCTGGCAGGGAAATTGTTGCGGTACATGGACAGGTCAATCCGCAGTGAGTTGTGCAACTGATCCAACAACTTCACGAATTTCTCTTTCTGTGGTACAAAAAGATGTTTATAAAATTTCATTTAGTGAAACACTGCCATTCATACCCTACCTTAAGTAGTATCCATCATTCAGTGTGCTCTAGGGCAATAGGTATTCTCAATCTCCTTGAAATAAGCAGTTTTGTCTTATAAACTGATTACAAGTTAATATAAATATTGTCAGACATATCATGAAAATGAAAGAAATTATAAGGTTATAATACTCATATAACAAGAATGAAAAAACTTTGTCAAAGGTACCTGACATTTGCTTTAATGCCATGCTACTAAGACTCTAAAAAACAGTGGTGATGCCAATACATGGATGAGTGATGCCAATACGTGGATGAATTCATACAAATTTGTAAATGACTACATATATGGATATGTTTTTGACTGAATAGGATACAGTGCCTGACAGTGGATTTGTTGTTAATGAAAGTTTATACTCACACCAAAGTTGGAAGCAGCAAATCTATCTGAAGCAGAAACAGCAGAAGAGGCGGTGGTGTGGGCATAAAAAGCGTTAATGTTAGCCAGCAGCGTGGACATCACTGCTGGCACACCCGGACACAGGTACTTGGTCGACAAACAGTGGAAATGACTGTCAGGAGAAAAATCATCATTTTGAGTGGGTGGGACTGGAATGGTACCTCTGAGAGACAAAGAAGGGATGACCTTAGGTGGCAGGAAGAGAAGAGATGGCTTGAGAGGAGGCAGGAATCGTAGGAGTGGAAACCAGAGAAGAGAATAATGAAAACAATAGTTTAAGTGGTAGAAATTATATGAAAGATAGAGAGGAAAATGGCAAAAGTGTCAAAGATGGGATGACCATTAACAGATAAGAGAAGAAGACAGTTATAGTGAGTGTTCAAACAAGGAATGAGATTATTATGAATGAACAGAAAAGAAAGTTATTGGTAATGATGGTCAAAAAGTTAGTCATTACAGGTGGATTAGAAAGCAAGAAACTCTGTAAGGACAAGGTTGGGAAAAGCTCAAGAATATACTGGGTGAAAGACGAAGTTGAAAAGCCAAAAAAGACTCGATTTATTCACAATATTACGTCCAATACTATGTGTGTCAGTTCCCCAAATGGGTAAATCAGGAACTTGGTTAAATTCAACTGTTCAAAAACTTTTTCTACCCATATCCCTTCAACTAAACAATTTCAGCTATCAAGTTTCAAACTTGCAATTCAACCTGGCAACAGCAAAATCATTTTAGGCATAACTATATCCTCTAGTCTTTCCTAGAAACCCTACAAAATGAATAGTACAATATCTGCCTCCGAAAACCCAAATGCCTTGTGTAGGTGCTGCTTTTTTTTTCTAGGAAGTCCCTTATCTACAGGGTTAAAGTACTGCATGCATATCTCAGATGTCTTTATTTCCACCTTGTTTTCACCTAGAGTCAAAGAAAAAGTCCTCTTTCTCATATAGTCTCTTAGTACACATTTTATATAATCTAGTACACCTTTCACATGATCTAGTTCATTTTTTTATAGTAAGCAACGTGGTGCAGGCACTCATCCCTTTCTGTCTGCAGTGATGGAGACTGTAAACTGTACATGTGTGTCCCAGTCCCTATGACCTAGATCCACAACACCACTGGCTGCCAACTGACAAATTTTTATACTGACCAGCCAAATGAGGACCATTTATTATGATGCCATTTTTCCTTGCATAATAATTCTGTGTAGCTGTACTTTTTTTTTACTCTCTACCTATAACCTTTCTGGTTTAAAGAGTCAGGTTTACAAACACCTGAGGACCTCAAATTAATAGCCCTTGTATTTCTTATTAGTACACCAATTCTTGTATATTTTCAATTAACCTGTCTTTAACCACGGTATATTTTTGTGCCAAGTAAAATTTAAAGAAAACAAAACTGGATCTTGCTAGAAAGTATGTTTGTCTGTGTAAACCTACAAATGCAATCACCACTTATAGATTACAACTGAACTTTGATAAGAAAATAAATCTTTGAAGCTAAACTTAAGGAAGTGTTCCTAACAATGGCTGTTAATGAAAGAGGATAACTAATTTTGTGCAAAGAAATTCATATTAATTTTTCATAAATGAATAAAGCACATTTAGCAGTGCACTGGGCACATGTCTTCAGCAGAGTTTAAGTGATACTTAACTTTACAATATATGAAATATATAACTTACAATATCATTATCATACCATTCGCAATTTCCCGTGTTTACGAGGTAGCGTTAAGAACAAAGGACTGAGCCTTTGGGGAATATCCTCCCAAGGCCCCCTTCTCTGTTCCTTCTTTTGGAAAATAAAAAAAAATTAGAGGGGAGGATTTTTGTTATCTATGCCTGAGATATATGAGACAAAACTAACATATTAAATGTTTGAAATGCAAGTTAAACAAAGCAGTCTTAAAACAAATCAAAATGCAATCTCATTTTACTATGGCATCACTGTAAACAATCAAGAAAGCATTAGTCTGCTAGATAACAGCCCCTTTTCAAATAATAAGGATGGATCAAGATTCCATGGAGAACAGAAGTTCCAAATTGCTTACTGAATCATGAGGGGCTATACCACTATGTGAGACTATGAAAATGTCTGTTACATTAGAAAAACCGAGAGACACATTTACTAGTTAGTAGACAGCTACCTGAAAGGAGAGTGTATGTGACCAGCGTGTCAAGAGAAGGCAAATTTATTTCTGATGGCAAAACAGTTTAAAGGATTTTTATCAAGTGAAAGTTCTTGTGTGATCATGCCTTCATTAACTTAATTCTATAGTGATAAAATGTACCATTGAAGATGCTATTTCAGAATATAATATCTAACAAGAAATAGTAATTCGTGTACCTCTACCTTAGCCTGCAATTCAACTCATGGGAACTCACGTCATTGCTTGGTATATGCTTTCAATGCCGTATCTCATGGCAAACTCATCTACAATATCTTGTGCATGATCATCAAAGTAGACTTTCCATGCATCATCACCCTTGGCCTGGGGAAGCTTGACTGCACCACCCTCCATCTCGCAAAGATAATGGAAGAGGTTTTCATGCAGGCAGGTATACTGCACATGGTATGGTGCCACCTTCTCCTCCCCCTTGATTTCAACAGAAATGTGTAGTCTAATGGCACCTGATACTGCTGACTTGTCTGTGCGCTTTTCAAGGTTGTACCACACATCCATTTCACCAGAAAGAGTTCGCACCTGAGGAAGATGGATGAAAGTTACTAATTATATCATAATATACTGTCTGCAAAGAGTAATATTTTCTATAAGATTGTATCAAAGTATATAAACTACAAACATATCAATATTAATATTCTAAGAAACAAATTATTGGTAAGATGAAGCATATTACTGGCTTCCATCAATAACATCGTAGCTAGTTCTTTGTGTCTACTAATTTCACATTAATCAGTAGTCAAAGGATAATGGTTTAAAAATTTCCAGCAACTGATAAGGATGACCTTATCACATCAAAACAGGGAACATTATGGAGTGCCATTATTTTAAACCAATATAAATTCTTTAGCCTCTTCTTTCTGTTTCCTTTAGCTCAAAGATATTACTAAGAATACTCAAATATGGGAAGTATTATGCATTATGGTAATCTGGGGTGGCCACACTGTCATGTCCAAAATCTGTATTTACCACAAAGTAATGGGAAATAACAGAGTAAGATAAGTGAAAATATTATCTAATACAAATAATTCCATTTCCATGTGTTGAATCAAGTGCCTGTGTGAATGTATCTTTTCTTTAAGAAATGATTCTGTAGAAATGAGATTGCTAAACTCAATCCTGCAGGCTGGCAAAGGGTAGGAATAACCAATTTCATGAGGCATGATTTCTACCCACTATTTAAAAGTTGAATAAGGATTTCCTGAATAATATATCTATCATATAAATCAAAAGAAAAGAGGGGTTCTTAAATCTATCATAATCATTCCCTTATTTCCTCGCACCATCCCTTGTCTACTGGATCAAAGCAAAACATGAACTCCCATACTTACAAAAGTGTTTCATAATTTCATTTTACCCACATCCATGCCACCAATCATTGGTAAAGACATCAACCACAAGTGAATAAGCCACCAATCATTGGTAGCTAAGCTATCAGCCACAGTCATTAAGCCACCTACCAGTTAACAGTGGTGTACATGGCTCACCTTCTTATCACCTCCTTAGACAGAAACTAATCGCCACCCCTCCTTATTACCATATTACGAAGCCTTTCATCAGTGATCAACTCGATTATTCTTGACATTCCTGACTCTGTCAACAAGTTAATCATCATCTAATTATGCCAAGACAAACCACCTCCTCCTTATTAGCATATCAACCACATTTCATGTTAATCGTTACAATCAACTTGCTATATCTTCCTCAGAATAAACTTCGTAGCACTTCTTTGACTTTAATGGTCTCTTGTATTCATCCAGCTATAATTAGATTTTGTCATCCTCTCTTCACCTGTTGGTGGAAGTGTCAATGAGACAGGAAGAGAAAGTGCAAAGAGAATGCTTGCTTTATGCTTTTATGCTTTCCTTCATTATCAGTTTCTTTCCTTCGTGTACGAACTGCTAATACATTTTCTTTTTACCTCAAAATTGAGACCTTCCCTTTCATGCATTTTACCCATTTTTTTTCCATTTTCATTTATCAAATCTTCAACACCAACATGATCCACATTGTACATAAGCCAGATGGCCTAACATCTATCTCAAAGGTTTTAATTTTGACTTTTTGTCTTTCTACCTCACCTCTCTATCCCTGGGGATAGGGGAGAAAGAATACTTCCCACGTATTCCCTGCGTGTCATAGAAGGCAACTAAAAGGGGAGGGAGCAGGGGGGCTGGAAATCCCCCCTCTTGTTTTTTTTTCAATTTTCCAAAAAAAAGGAACAGAGAAGGGGGCCAGGTGAGGATATTCCCTCAAAGGGCCAGTCCTCTGTTCTTAACGCTACCTCGCTAACGCGGGAAATAGCGAATAGTTTGAAGAAAAAAAAAATATATATATACATATATATTCCGATGAGTCCACGGGGAAAATGTATTTTCCAATACATATATATATATATATATATTCAAAGCCTAGCATAAGCAAAGGATATTTGTCTTTGGTAATTGCTGAGGGTGAGAGATGGTAATTTGTTTTGGCCCTGAACTATCACATGACTGGGACCAGCTGACATAGAGATAACACCAAATAAATTCCTTGAAGACCTTACCAACTTGTTCTGAAGCAATCTGAAGACTCCACAGTTATAAGTCCCCTCCAGATGGGTGTCTGATAAAAACAAGAAAGTCTGGATAGATCTAACATGCTTGAAGATCCTGAGAATTATAAGGTGATCAGCCTGGCTCAGCCTGACAGTTGAGAGTATAATGATGTCATCACCGAGTAGTGACGGCTGATTGGAGGGTACGATGTTCCTGAAGAGAGCTATTACCAATAATGCTGTGTGGCTGATTAGCAATGGGCAAGAGGTATTAACCTCACCAGAAGGTAGAGAGTTGTAGTCTTTTAACCCCTAGAGATCTGGGAGATTTTCTCATCGCTCACATTATATTAACCCTAGAGAGAACTAAAAATATGTAACTGCCTCCAAATGAATAAAGATGCAGACCCTGACAGATTTAGAAACTCTAACCAACAACCTGGTCCTCAAGAGAGACCTCCAAGAAATTACTTTGGTAACCATGGTCCCAATCTAAAACACCTTTACAGGCAACACCAATGACCTAACAGAAGACAAGTAATAATAACGGAAGTCTAAGGCAGAAGCAATGAACAAATTGCATCAGGAGTGGGTGGAGATGCTGTGGGATAGTCCTTCATAAATGGCTCAGCTGTAGTAAGGGCTGGAGGGGTTGATTTGTCTTATAGGCTGTAGCATGAGATTATGGGTATATTCTGGTCTTCTCCTCAAATCAGGCTGTTCCAGTGACAGACAGAAAGGTACAGGCTACTCTTCTACCTGTGCTTAGCTGCTGCAAAGGCCAGAAGGGAACAGGCACATTTCTACTATCTGCTATACTGCACCATGCACCACAGAGGAATGTGTTTTGGTCTATCTGGGCTAGGCTGCAGCAGGTTTTCTTGTATGGGAAAGGCTAGAGCAGGGGTCCGAGTTAAGAATGGTCTTCGCCATTAGAACAGGTTGCATCTGGGTTGGAAAGAAATGCAACCTGTTGATGGGATCCTGAACAGGGAGAGAGGCTGTTCTTGTATTATGGGTTAGTTAACAGCAAAAGGTTTGGAGAATAAAGGCTGGCCTTCTGCCTGAGATAAACTGCAGTTGGGACTGAGGGTGGGGTAGAGACTAATTGATAAACCTGGGATAAGCCAAGCTACTACTTGTCAAATAAGTGCCTCATGCCAAGGAAGCCACCATCTGCCTGGAATAGTACTACATGCCAAGGAAGCTCCTGTAGGCTCAGCCCCTGACCTTTGTCAGGCTTATCACATAGCCTTCAGCTTAGCATGAATAATCAGATTCATGAAGAAGCTGGTGAAAGGGGGTTTTAAGCTGGTGCTTACTTGAGCTGGGAGGCTGGTCCAAGGAGCTGATGAACTACTTCATAGTGCCCTTTAAAATAATAATCCAAGTCACATAACAAGACTGCTGCAAGAATATCCTTTAACTTCTCTTCTGACCATGACACTGGATTGTTTAGCCCTTTCTCAAAATTAAAGACAAGATGGTTATTGCCCAGCATGAAAAATGTAACCAGTGAACAATTCCTGCTTGATGTTGCATATGAACATATAAATGACTCATATTAATTGTGATGGCTACCTAGAGTAATGACTTTAGTGATCTCACAACAAATTATCATTCTAGGTATAAGACCATTGCGTAACACATGAGGTGTTATGCTGAATCACTATAAGTGTAGCAGGCAATGATATTAATATTCATAATTCTATTTGTGATCCAGATCCATGAGCTACTAAGGATCCTAAACTGTCAATAAAAGAACAGGGGAAACTGTCAACATTACCATGTAACCAAGACAGTAATAAGTCAGAATATAAAAGCATTATCCAAATTTCTATTAAGCACAAAATATACACAACTCAGCCTCCTATCTCTAAACTGATACTTTTCATGGAACCATACCTTTAATGAAAATGGACAAAATAGGTTGACCATATAACTCATAAAAACACACAAGATGTGTTATTTGAAACTTTCCCTCATGATAAAAAAAACTTGCATCAAATCTGTCTTATACAGAAAAGCCACTATGATTGTTGCACAAGCACGCCTTCAGTAAGTATAAAAGTCTACAAAACTTGTAATATCATTGCATCATTTGACAACTAGGTCTACTCTAAGAACTATAAAGATCACATATTGTTAAACATCCCCTTTAAGATCCTGATAAAAGAATGAAATTTACACTTCAGTGGTTAGGCTAAAATTTCACTAGAACAGGAAGCAGTCATTTCTTGAAAACCACACTGATATTATGAGTCATATGTGAGCTTGAGACTTCAGCAGTGACAATCATAATTTTCTCAGTGGTTATGATGTTTCAGATTGATCTACCCTCCAGCACATGAAGTGGACCTATTCTGCACATGCAGAGACAGGTGATGAGTCGAAGAGCCAGAGGAGAGGAAGTAATAACAATTGATGATGATGATGTGAAGACCAAGTGATGCAGCCTTGCCCAAACTTAACTACATGGCAGGGCAAATAGGCTGGAATAAGGAGTAGGCAAACAAGTAAAGGAATGTGGCAATGTTAAGAAAGAGAAAAGGAGTGGAGCACAGAAAGGGGTGAGGAGAAAGATAATTTCAGGGGAAGAGAAAGATGGTCTAAACTACGAAGAAACAGATGAGTTTCTAAAGGAAAGAAGCAAAGTTTAAAGACAGATATGGGATGGAATAAGTCACAGGTAAGGGTACATGAAACAATGAAGACTAAAGAGGATATGTGGTTGAAATGATTAGAGATGAAATATGCAGGAGAAAAAGAAAGGTGGGAAGATTGGTAGAAAGAAGCGATGAGTATAGTTAAGGAGTAAAAAAAAAAGAAGTTGGAGAGTGGGGCAAGTAATGGAAGTAGAGTAAGCAGGAAGCTGGAAAGAAGGGAAGAGGGCAAGGGGGAGGAAGATGGGTGAGCAAGCAGAAAGGTGAGTGGTGTGGGAAGAGGAAGGAAGGTTGGAAGGGGAAGAACAAACATATGGAGGGAAGAGACCACAACATTCATATTGCCTAGTCTTACCTATTACCCTAGCATAAAACATCATCTCAGTATCATCTTATAACAATAACATGAAATTGTGACATCCAGACTTGGAAAGCAACACCAATGAAATCACTCTCAAGCTCAAAATGTGTTAATCGGAAGTTATATGATAAGCAGACAAGGCATGGATGCCAGCTCCATATGAGTCAGCTGGTGGCTACATGATAAGCAGACAGGTCACAACTGGCAATTCAACATGTGTTAACTGGAGGCTAAATAGTAAGCAGATGGTATACAGTAGCACAAGGCAGGTTTGGCTACATGGGCCACGAGACATTACACGATATACATACATCAACGGCCACACTAGGTGCTTGGGGAAAAGTGTGGAGGGTGGGGATGTTAAGCCAGAATATACAGAGTCACCACCTCATATAGCACACACCTCTCTGGCTGTTAAGGACATCCCATAGGTGGACAGACACAAAGGTCTTCACGCTTTTGGTCAAACAGTAAGGCAAGGCATTATCTGCTATCTGCCTATGTGCTGCTTGTCAGAGCTTTTATAAATGAAAACTATAGCAGTGTTATGAACAAAACTGTCGAAGCTATACTCAGCATTATTTGGTTAACACACTTCCCAAAATAAGTAAAAACCACTGACTTGTGAAAAGGCCTAGAAGAGCTAGGATGCCATCCTATGTATTTTTTGGTTGGTGAGGGGAGAGTAAGGGAGAAGAGAAGGAGTAATGGAAGGTACTGGCAAGTGAAGAAAAAAGAACAGATACATGTCAGTTGCAGGGCATACAAGAGTTAAGCAGGGGAAGGAAGAGGAATAAGTAGGGGAAAGGCTAAGCTAAGAGGTAAAGAAAGGTAGGGAACAAGTACGAGGAAAGCAAAAGGTTGACATGAAACAGACAGGGGCAAGGTTAAGCATAAGTAGGGCAATGATTATAAGGAAGATTGGAAATGGGCAAATGGGCAAGAAATTCAGAGCTTGGATAGACAAGAGTATTGTAGGGGTCAAGCAGTAAGAAGACACAGAGCAGGTAAGTAGTGAAAAGGATGGGGACACGCGAGAAGCATGTGAGAAGTAGGTGTGAGACAAAGGCAGCAAGATAGATAAGAGAAGATGGATACATGTAAAGAACAGGCCAGAGGAAACAAGCTACAGACATGACCAGGTGCAAGAAGAAGACTGGTACATGGCAAACAAGACTGTTTACAAGGCAGGAAGGAGATGAGCAGGAGTCGGAAAGAACTGACCAGAAGTAGGTACAGAAAATTATGATGGTACATAAATGAGTTAGGGCAGATGGTATGAAACAGAGAGGAGACTGGTTGGACAGGTAGGAGACATGGGGGAAAGTTAGGGTCAGGTGGGAGCCAGGTAGAGAGAAGGTACAAGACAGGTTAATGGCAGGTAGCAGACAGGTTAGGGGCAGACAGTAGAGTTAGCAGCAGGTAGGACATCAGTTAGGAGCTGGTAAAAAAAAACAGCATAAAATAGAAGAGGGAGTTTAAAGGCGAGAGGGAGACATGGAAGCAGGGTAACGAGCATACTGCAGACAGATCAGGAACAGGTTGGAGACAGGTTAAAAGTGAGCAAAGATAGGTTAGGGACAGGGAGAAGGGTAGGGGAAAGCAGATAAGATGCAAGTTATGTGCAGATTAGAGACTGATTAGGGACAGGTAAAAGTCAAATTGTGGAGATGGAAAGAAGGAAAGTAAGGGGATGGATATGACACATAGGAGGCAGCCGTTAAGGTGTAGCAGAAGTAGTGCCATTAGTGCCATGATGACAAAACTAGTCACTGGTGGGCAAGGCTAGGGTGGGGTGGTTGGGGGAGGGTGCTGCTTACAACACGTCACAAGTCCACACCAGGGTCACACTGGACCACACTAGGCCACCAGTAGGCCACACATTAACCTGAACCTACCCAGCCGCTTACCAAACTGAGGCCAATCCGGTGTATGGCCTGCGGGATGCGCTGGAAGAGAGACAAAGTAAAGTTTATTAGAGAGGTCTGCTCAGGACACTATTAACACACTAAACTTATTTCACTTTTCTAAGCAAGAAAAATACATAATGTCACAAATTTATTTTGAGATATAACAATCAAATCCATATCACTGCTTAAGCATTACTCAAGGACTACAATTCAACAAAACTATGAACTTAAAGAAGAGCATAAAATACATTAGTAGAGGGACAAAGTGATAAAATCAGCTGCCATTCTGCTGAATACACAATAATGAGAATACCAGAGATGACAGAAACAGGTATTAAAGTTTAAACAACCTAAGACACCAATAAAATGGTATCCTCTCTCACCTTACTGGGAAGTGCTGGTATAAATGTCCAGCTCACATGTTAATACTCAGAATAAACCCTTGTTAAGCTCCCTTTCTGCTAATCAATAACATAGTCCAGCTTCCTATCATTGGAAACATAAACACTGTTCACCTCATTTGATGATCAGCACTAATCTGGAAAAATCTACCTGGCTAATCAAACCTTAAACCTTTCACTGTGGACAGGGAAAAACAGCTCCCTTCCCTCAATATGGCTGGAAAAAAAGGGGGAAAGTGATTACAGGTAGTGATGAAGTGAGGAGCAGATGGATTGAGTATTTTGAAGGTTTTGAATGTCTTTAATGATAGAGTAGTAGATGTACAGTGTTTTGGTCAGAGTTGTGTGGGAAGAGAGAGTCAGGAAAGCAGATTGGTGAAGAGAAAACAGGTGGTGAAAGTCTTATAGAATATGAAATCTGGCAAGGTGACGGGTTTGGATGGTACTGGATGTGTCAATCAGATGTTTACTTTGAAGAATATATGCGAGAAACACTTAGAAAAACAGATGGATTTTCATGTCCCATCTATAGATCTGGAGAAGGCATATGATAAGGTTGATAGAGATGCTTTGTAAAAGGTCTTAAGAATATATGGTATAGGAAGTAAGTTGCTAGAAGCAGTGACAAGTTTTTACCAAGAATGTAAGGCATGTGTATGAGTAGGAAGTGAAGAGAGTAATTGGTTACCAGTGAATGTTGGTTTGTGGAAGGGGTGTGTGATGTCCCCATGGTTGTTCAATTTGTTCATGGATGGGGTGGTTAGGGAGGTAAATGCAAGATTTTTGAAGAGAGGGGCGAGCATGCAGTCTATTGGGATAAGAAGGCCTGGGAAGTGAGTCAGTCGTTGTTTACCAATGATACAGCTCCAGTGGCTGATTCATATGAGAAACTCCAAAGGTTAGTGACAGAGTTTTGGAAAAGTGTGTGAAAGGAGAAAGTTGAGAGTAAATGTGAATAAGAGCAAGGTTATTAAGTTTAGTAGGGTTGAAGGACAAGTTAACTGGGATGTAACATTGAATGGAGAAAAATTGGAGGAAGTAAAGTGTTTT
>JAUTXX010105202.1:5664-16507 GCA_032273605.1 Panulirus laevicauda
CCAATTCATTCTATCCTGTGCACACCTTTCACCCTTTGTCATGTTCAGGCCCCAAGCACTCAAAATCTTTTTCACTCCATCCTTCCATCTCCAATATGGTCTTACCCTTCTCCCCATCCCCTCTACTTCTGACATGAATCCTCTTTGGCAACCTCTCCTCACTCATTCTCTCCATTTATCCAAACCATTTCAGCAAATCCTCTTCAGCTCTATCAAACAAAATCTATTACCTCACCTCCCTCTTACCCTGTCATAACTCGCACCACATATTATCCTCAAACATTTCATTTCCAAAATGCCCATACTCTTCAGTACACTCCTATCTATAAGCCTGATATGTGGTTGATGAAATTCAACCCAAGCAAATGTAATGATGATAGGACAATGTCAAAAATGGCCTCAATACGATTTTTTACTATTAGAAAATATGCAACGGGATTCTGTGCACGTGAACTTGGGAGTTATCTCTAATCTGTCACAAGTGTCCCATGGTAGGATAATTGTTGAGAATATAAACTGTCTGCTACCAGATATCAGAAAAGTTTTCAAAAACATGCATCAGGTAATATCTAGCAAACCCTTCATAAGACCAAAACTAGAATATGATTCTAAAGTTTGGTCACTGCACCTAAAAGAAACACAAAGAACTATCAGAGAGGTCCAGAGGAGGGTAACACAGATGGTGCCAGAATTAAGAGAGGTGAGTTACAAAGAAATGCTAGAGGTTTAAAATTTCCCCAACTTGGAAGAGAGAAGAGTGAGGGATGGCTTGATCAAAACCTTGAAGTTTCTAAACACACAGATGAAACAAAAAGGGAGAGATGTAGAGACGGAACAACCCAAGGACATAACATTATATCAAGCAAGACTTTTGTCAAAAAAGATGTAAAGTAGTATTTTCATGGTATATGGATCGTGGATAAATAGAATGAAATAACTGAGAACATGGTTAATGCAGACAGCAAACATAAATTTAAATAGTTATATGACAGAGAATGTTTAAGAAATGGGGCTCCTTAAGTGTAAAACCCCAACTCTATTCAGTACAAATAGGTAATTACAGTAAGTTATAAAATCTATTTAGTGTTTGCTCGGTGTTTCCCACAATAGTAAGATAGTGCCAGAAACAAACATTGAAATGGTCTCATTCACTCATATCAACCCTCTAGTTGTCATGTCTAATGCAAGAAAACCACAGTCCCTAACTACATCCAGGCCCCAGTAACCTTTCTGTGGGTTCCCTTGACCACATGTCCTGATTCAGTCCAAGGAATGCAAGTTGCAATTTCACCCTTTCCCATGCATAACTTACACCCTCCTGCATATTCCAAGCCCCTAACACTCAAAGTATTTTCCACTCCATCATTCCATCTCCAATTCAGTCTCATGCCTTCTCCTTGTCCCCTCCAATTTTGACACATATACCTTCTGTGTCAACCTCTCCTAACTCATTCTCTACATACATCCAAACCATTTCAGCACATCCTCTTCAGCACCCTCAACCAAACTCCTCTCATTACCATATCTCTCACTTACCTTATCATTAATAACAACACATAATGCCTTCAAACATTTCATTTGCAACACATGTACCCTCTTCTGTACATTCTCACCTACAACCCATACCTTGCATCCATACAACACTGCCGGAATTACTATACGTTCGTACAGGCCCATCTTTACCCTCCCAGATACTGATCTTTTTCCAAATATCCCTCAATGTACCCAAGATTTTTGTCCCCTCAGCCAGCTTATGAATCACTTCAGCTTCCACGATTTCATTGCTGCTGTGTCCATTCTCAGGTATCTAAAGCGCTTCACTTCCTCCAAATTTTCTCCATTCAAATTAGTACCCTAATGAACCTGTCTCTATGACATACTAAACCAAATAATATTGTTCTTATTCATATCTATTCTCATATTTCTCCTTTCAAAGAATCTCTCTTAAAACTCAGGGATATACATTCAAAAAAATTGTAAACACAACTGACCTTAAAATCATCCTAAACATCATACAGGTGTTTTAGGTAATGCCAATATTTGCAATGCACTTTTAGAATACCAATAAGATTTTTCAGCTTCATGCTTGTATCATCTATAACCAATAAACAGTAAAGGCTATACAAAGTTATGTTTAAAGAACACATAAATTCCTCAACAATTATTTGTGCTTCATATATTTCTAAACTACTAACCTTAAAATTAAGTTTGGCATCATACGGCTGTTTGAGGTATACTGGTGCTGGCCATGTCCACTTTGAGAATACAAGGAAGAACTTTTCAACGAGTGTAGAAGCAGTGGCATTCGGATACAGCTGACAAGTGCGGGCAACAAGCATAGCCCACGACACACCACCAAGGTACCCAAGCACATTGCTGTATACCCCGTGACCTGTTATAAAGACACATATATCAAAAATGTATTTATTTATTTATTTTATTATACTCTGTTGCTGTATACCGCGTCAGCAAGGTAGCACAAGGAAACAGACGAAAGAATGGCCCAACCCAACGAACCACATACACATGTATATACATACATGTCCACATACACACATATACACACCTATACATTTCAACGTATACATATATATACATACACAGACATATACATAATTCATAGTCTGCCTTTATTCATTCCCGTCGTCACCCCAACACACATGAAATGACAACCCCCTCCCCCCACAAGCGCGCGAGGTAGGGCTAGGAAATGACAATAAAGGCCACATTCATTCACACTCAGTCTCTAGCTGTCATGTATAATGCACTGAAACCACAGCTCCCTTTCCACATCCAGGCCCTACAAAAGTTTCCATGGTTTACCCCAAACGCTTCACATGCCCTGGTTCAATCCATTGACAGCACGTCGACCCTGGTATAACACATTATTCCAATTCACTCTATTCCTTGCACGCCATTCACTCTCCTGCATTTTCAGGCCCCGATCATTCAAAATCATTTTCACTCCATCTTTCCACCTCCAATTTGGTCTCCCATTTCTTATTCCCTCCACCTCTGACACATATATCCTCTTTGTCAACCTTTTCTCACTCATTCTTTCCATATGTCCAAACCATTTTAAACTCTTCTGCTCATTCAGCCATGCTCTTTTATTACCACACTTCTCTCTAGCCCTCTCATTACTTACTTGATGAAACCACCTCACACCACATACAGTCCTCAAACATTTCATTACCAACACCTCCACCTCTTTCCACACAGCCTTATGTATAGTCCATGCCTCGCATCCATATGATAATGGTGGTACTGCTATTCCTTCAAACATACTCATTTTTTCTCCTTCCAAATAACATTCTCTCTTTACACAAATTCTTCAGCCCCTGGGAGTAATACATTATTTGTGTTGAGTGACCCTAGTAAATGAATGAATGATAAACCTACATCAATACCAGCCATATTATGTGTCCCTCCTAACAGTATAATGTATACACATTTCATTATGAAACTGTGTTATAATTTCCAGTGATGTGTGTTCCATTGTTTATATACATCTCTCTACAAAAATTATGTACTATCCTCCTCAGCACTTTGAAGGTTACTAACCAAGTCAAGAAAATACAGGCTAAGGATGTAGTAACATTGTCTGAGTTGCCAGTAGTTGTTCTTAGACTGAGTGTTCTGTTTTTTACTGTGCTTAGGGTTTTCATATGCCCCAGACTATTTACTGCTCATTTGCAGTCAGCTTCTACAGGTGTCCCATACCTTATACAGCAAGCATATCAAAAGTCATTGGGTTAAGGAAACGGACTTGACAGGGGACCTGTCTGTTTGTTTGGTGTTTTTTGCTACAGTGGTATGGAAAATGGTTTTGGACAAAGCTATCTTATCCATAGACTCCTTTTTAACTTTCTTGTGGTGGTACAGTTACAGAAACAGAGCAGGCAAGCTGAACATCATGATGAAATTAAACTTGGAGATTGTAGACAATACTGATCATTGTACTGTGAATGCCTACATGATTCCTTTGTGCACTTTCACACATACCTCTGACATATAGTGGTACCATGTTTGTTTGTTTTCCAGCATACATGTTTCTTTGCCTTTGGAGTAGACATAATTTTTACCACATTTATATTAGCAAAGACCAAATGACTTAAGTGTTGCATTGCTGTCATTATGGTTCGAGATCACCACATTATATATATTGGTAATGTCAGTCTGAAAAAATATGCATCTGTTTTAGAAGGTCATCTTCTTTGTTGCAGGGAAGTATTAGCACATGTAATTTATTTTAGGCAAGAAAGTTGTCTAAGACACAGTTCAGGAATTTTTGTGTTTCAGGGAAGAGGCACACATATGAATAATCTTCCACATTTAACACATGGCTGATGCAGATCAAGAACCTCCAAAACTGATCATTTGCTTTGATAATACAGATGATTCATATTTTTTCATAGCATGAAATCCTAAATTTGAGTTCATGAATCTGTATATGTGCATGTATGGTATTTATGTACATATACGTGTATATAAGGGGATGGGCCATTCTTTGTCTGTTTCCTGGAGCTACCTCACTGACACAGGAAATGGCGATCAAGTCTAATGATAATGATAGTAATAATAATGAATGATAACAAATCTGGATGGTTTCTAGTCTTGGTTTCATGAATTCATAAAGTATAATGATTGTAATAATAATAAAAAAATGATAACAAATCTGGATGGTTTCTAGTCTTGGTTTCATGAATTCATAATGTATGGTCAAAATATATTTCCTTGCACATCAGCTTGGCTCAGTTGCTTACACCATGCTTTTCTGAGTTTCCACATTTTCAGTCGATGTTTAATGCATTTGCATTATGTTGGCCACTGCTCTCATGAACTGTCTGCATGTGTTTTGCATCCAATGTCTGGCTGCTGCTTCTCACAGTTTCTTTGCAGAGAGCAGCAACACAGTAATTGACTGTATGGTACCTCCTAGAATATTAGGTAGACACATTAGGGAGAAGTACTCAGCAGGAAAATTGGGTGGAGCCTCTGAAAGCATTGTGTTAGAGTTGCTATCTGCCAGTGGCCTGTTAAGGATGAGGCAGTAAAGACTAGAAAGCAGCACTGGAGTTCATCAGTTATGGAGAATTTTCCCTTGGCCACCCTATTGAGGGAGTTCCTGAAGGGAACGCACATCAGAGATATAGGTAGATAGATACCTTCTTTCATTGTTCAGCTAAGCTGTGGAACTCTACTCCTTTTTTTGTCATTTCCTGCAAATTGATGAATGTAAAATTCTTTTACTTTTTTCTTTTCACCTGAGACTGACTTTGTGTAGGGCATGTTTTGCCCATGCATATTTGCTATTGTAGAAAAGAAAGGAAAAAGAAATTACTTTCTTGAGGAAAGGTAAAATCATTAACCTTGAATTGATGATCAAGTCTGAGAAGTTTACATCCTCAGAACTTAAACGTTCATATGCAGGTCATCACTTTACAAGGATTTGACGTTCGTGGTATAGGAGTATGCATGTGCCTCCTTTAGTATCTTTGAAGTAATAGCCAAAATGGGCTGCAAAAACTCATGGCATAGATATGTACCCTCATGGATGATCCAGTTGTGAACTGATTATCACTATAGTGTAAATATTGTTATACATTTTGATTTAGTATTCAGTATTTTGTTTATGTTGTCCATTTTTTTATTGATGGTTAAGAGCAGAATGAACATAATGTTTCAGTTACCTTATTTGTTTTCTGTAGGAATGCTGTCATTTGATATGTACATTGTTTGCTTTGTAGACAACCACAGGAAGAGTATAGTTGTTTCTTCATGTCATTTCTCGATTCATTAAATACATGATAACAGTACAGTACACAATTGAAAAGACACTAGTAGCAGAAAAACAAGAACTGAATGCCCCCAAAATGTAGTGTAGTGTGATAAGAAATATTAGACAACTAGGCTTGAGTGGCTTGGAGTTTTGGAGTAGGCCTGTGTCCAGACCTTGGCCACTTAACCTGTGTATGTGTGAACCACCTTTTTACAGAGCAAATTTTAGATGTTAGAAGATAAACCATGCAAGATTGAAGCTATGCAAAAGAAACCCTCTAGAGCAAGGGGATATTGCTCTCCATTTTATAGGCCTCTCCTTTTGCACATACTTCACTAAACATATTTATTTTGATTGAAACTTTTAATGCTCCTTCAACTTTTCTACCTTGATTAATATCACAGTTTCACTTGAATTTTTCCATGGCCATTTCTGGTGACCATCACTCTCAAGTACTCAAACTACTTAAATTCTAATCCAGAGGAGTCCCTGACTTACTAGTGTCTGACCTACAAATTCCCATACTTATGAATGACCTCCAAAAATAACAGCATTGAGTTACTTGTCTGACATACAGCAGTTACTCATGCTTAAGAATCGCAGAGTTCCATCTATTTTTCATGGTATTGTATTGTGCGATGTTCTGTAAACTGTATTTACTTAAAAATGCAATTTCTGATACTTTATTTCAGTAGGTTACAGGTAAGTACTCTTAATTTCATGCATTTCTTTCTGTTGTCTTACTTATGAACGGATTGCCTCATGAACAAGGTCCAGGAAGCAAATCTGATGCAACACGGGGACCCTCTGTATTCTCATATAAAATTTACAGTACAGCATGATACCCCATCTGTTACAGAACTGAGGATTATACTTATGAATAAAAAAAATGTAGTTGTGAAACTAACCAGAGATCACATCCTGGTGGTCTGTCATACAAAAAATTTATGAGACCGTACTTGATTACATAATAGTCATCATTATGCACACAAGTTCAGAGTATGACCACAAATTGATTTTATAACCCATCTTGCAGTTAATGATTTTGCAGAGTTGAACGTTTGTTTGTAGCAGTTAACATGTTATACTCTGATATGTAGATGTCAGTAATTTGTATGATATTGAGTGACAGTACTTTAATGATATATTTAAGTCTATAATGATGATATTTTTGTTTGTTTGTTTTAGTGCTAAGTAATGAATCAAGTATAGAGGAGACTTGCATGGAGCCGCAAACCAATGGGCAGCAACTGGTAAAGCAGAAGAGCATGGAGGAGGTTCCTTTGAAGCTGCAAGACCAACAACTGCCACAACTTCAGGAACCTGACTCAAAGCAGAGCCAATCACAACCTGCACATATACCTCAACCACAGCCTTGCCTCATCACTCCTAACCTTACTTTGGAAGAAGAGGCTCAGCAGAAACTTGGTGTGTTTTATAATGAAGAAAGAAATACTACTCATTCTAACATTTTACTATTTTTGGCTAATATGAATTCTTTTGCTGTCCTGCATCCAGATCCCTCATTTAGTAAAAGTTCAAAAGAATCAAAGTTGATTCGCAAAAGCTGTAAGCTGTTTGTTGAATTTATGCATTTCATACTTTTCATTCATATTAGCTTTACTGTCAAGGCAGACAGATGATTAGATGCCCATGTTTGTAAGTAATTCTGTCATTGATTACATAGCCATTTACAGGAAACAACATTGGGTTATTACAAGATATTTGCTTCATCATTAGGTTCATTGTATTATGGCTTCTCCTGATCCATTCCTTAACTTTTACTTTCCATGTAAAAGTAGAAATGAAACTTATTAAACACACATGGAACTAATTTGATCACTGGACAAATTATGTGTGGGCAAGAAGTCATTTGTGGTTTGCACAGCAGTAGTTATTGCATTATGTCCTGGTTCCTGAGTTTCTTTAGGGTTCAGATGCCATTCTGCTGGAGTAGGCAATATTGAAGATTTCAGCTTAGGAGAGATAGACATGAAGGTATCTAGTTTTAATTGACCCACATGACCTATCGGTAATCACATTTTTGAAATGGATAGCCTTGAACTACAGCCTTGGGATGAGGGATCTCACGGCAGGAAATGCCTGTGTTGAGGATGGTGTGGTAGCTTCTTCCTGAGCAGTCGAAGAAGAGAGTTAGGGGGTTCAGTGTGCTGAGCAAATCATGATAGGCAGTTTATGTGGAATTCCTGCTGAGTTGTGAATAAGTCACTTAAGAATATGGGATTCCTGCTGAGTGGTGAATAAGTCACTGAAGAATATAGAGATGATAGCTGGGATATATGTTGATGGCACAGACATGTTCTATCTGACTTAGCCTATCACCCATACTTACAATGAATAACTTGATGGACTGAATACTTTGCGAGGGGCTGGTACCTATCAAGTCAGTAGAGGGGTTGACACGGTTAAAAGGAGGGGTGATGGTCATGATTACATTTTTGGCCTTGTTGATGGTGATGTGGTTGGCAGGTTCTGTTATGGAAGCTGTTTTGGGTGCTCTAGAGGGTGATGTAGTTAGAAAAGCTGTTGCCATTATTTATTCTAATGGAAGTCATCATTGTCCTAACAAAGAGACCACAGTTCTCATCTTGTATTTCGAGTAGGTTCTTACAGATAGGGGACTAGAAGGTGATGTTCTTTTGGAAGCATACAGTCAGAAAACATTCATTGAGGAAGTCTGCCTGCCATAAAATGAGACTTCCCTTCATCCCAAAGTTGATGGCTTTGTTTATGAATATATTATGGTGGACTAGGTTGAAAGCTGTAGTGAAGTCATCATCAATAAGAAACACAGAAGTCTAGAAAGCTGACGAGGGAGTGTTATTTAAAGGTCTTTATATTACTGAAGAGCTAAAGGTCCATGGAGCTTACAGAGTCTGTGTAAGCCTGAGTTAAATTCGAGATTTTCTTGGAGTGGACTGGGGTTTGGATGATGGTACCGAGTCATAACTCGCAGAAAAACTGGACTAACTCACTCACACATCTCTCTAGGGGAACATATGGAATCTTCCAGGCAGTCGGATATTTTGATTGCTGGAGAGAAACAGTGAGGATGGGGCAGAAGGGGTTTGACTAGTTCAGAAAGTTCTCCCCTTAGAGTAGAGCTTCATAGATAAGTCACTTAGGGTATTTGAACACTGGGGGCTTCAGGTACATATCCTGACTCAAGGATTATAGGGGCTTGGAGGCAGATGAAGTTAAAGTGAAGTTAAATTGCTTTACTGGAAGAGAGATCAATTTAGGGAAAGGAGGAAGCCTGCTTGTTCAGACTGCTTAACTTTCAGTTTCCAGAACCACTGTCTGATTATGGACTGTCTCAAGTGTTACAGTTTTTTAGTGAATAAGATATTTTTGTAGTTAACATTATGTAAAATTATTGCAGAGGGCTATGTAGAAGCGTTCTGTTTTGGTTGAAGGTTAGATCTCTGCTGCATTTGTTTCATAAAGTGGGATGTGATTCAGGCTACATAATTTTTTTGGGAAAGTGCTGATGTACTTCTTTACAAATCTTTTGTGGGAAAGTAATGACGTACTTCTTTGCAGTTCTTTTGGGGAAAGTGATGATGTACTTCCAGGATGGTGCTGACTTGATTTTCCCATTTAGTTTTTATGACTTTCACACTTAGCATTTGAGTTCAGGCATAGTGGAGAATCCACCATCTAAAGTGAAGTATTGTGGAATTGGTACCTTACTTGTATGATTGTGAAATTTAACCACAGTTATTGGGTTGTCTTGGGGATAGGGATCAGAAAACTGATGTGTGTGTACTGCAAGCCATTGATATTATTGGTTGGAATATTATGTCATAATGGTCACCCATATTGATTGAAGTACGGTCAAGAAAGTGCAGACCATGTATGGGAAAGTCTACAACATTTGATAAATGAAGCAGTTCCTTCAGATTTGTGGTTTCAGTTTCACTAAAGTCTCCACACTGCATTGACTTGCACATAGTCACCCAACTATAAGATAATCAAAGATGTTGATAAGATGGTTAACAAATTTGAATATCTTGGGTAAGTTGGGCAGATGATGGAGCACCCATAGATTGATGGGGTGGTCAAGTAGAGGTGAGTATTTAGTTATTTACAAATCTAAATTGCCTCCACACCCTCAGGAATTTCACCACTGAGGTAGGACAGAGGTAGTTCCGTTGGAGAGAACAGCACTGCACCCCCACTTCCCCTATTGCTGTGTAGATGATGAAATAGTTCATTATCCCCACTGTGGTGACAGTAGCACCAGCCTTAACTTACCTGACTGTAGTAACATGCTCATCAGTCTTGTTAGGAATTTACATGACATTTGATAGAGATAATCTTGATTGTCCAAATCACAGTCAAGGAATATCAGCATTGATAAGGTTTGATAGGAGTGGATTTGTACAGCCTCCTTGTAGGAGAGTTGATAGTAACTGATTTCCGAACATGGTGACATATTTTGTGTTCACTGGCATGAATTTGATTTTAAGATTTTAGTTTTACAGCGATGCTGGTGTGTGTGTTTGTGTGGGTGTCTCTTTGCATTTGTATATGCCTTTGCATGTGTGTTTTAGTGTATGTGTTTTAATGTGTTAATGTCTTCATATGTGCTTTGACAGCTTTGATGGATGCTGTGAAAACAAGGCAAAGCCTTGTTATAAGATGTGAATATATATTGAAAATGTATACAGTTTTTATGTACATTCTTTATTGTATTACAAAAAGTTAATAGCTTAGAACTATTTTTTGTGCTTGAAGACAGAAAATTTAAGAAAGTACTAGAGAGAGGGGATTTATGGTAGAAGCTCGTTGAAATAGATGTTTATTAATTAAGGAGTTGGAGATCAACCAGAAGATGGAGTGATAGTTTAGAATGAGGTCTTAAAACAGTATGAGGTCCTAAAACTAGAAAGTGCTGAAAGGATTTATGTTTTTTGTAGAGTTCACCAGTTATGGAGACTCTTTTTGCCTAGCCACCCTGTTGAGAGAGTTCCTGAAGGGAACAGGCATCAGATATTGATAATACTAAATGCTATAAGCAGCAATGGAATTCACTAG
>JAUTXX010105313.1:0-16504 GCA_032273605.1 Panulirus laevicauda
ATCTACCCAAAGCTTTTGATAGGGTGTAGCATCGGGGTCTCATTTCTAAGGTCCCCTCTTTTGGCTTCCCTCCCTCGTTTTGTACCTCATAACTAACTTCCTCTCTGTCCGATCTATCTCCATGGTTAATAACTGATCAGCCTCTATCCGCTTCTCTATCACCAGTTGTGTCCCTCATGGTTCTGTCCTGTCTCATAAACTTTTTCTCATCTTACCATGATTTCCTTTCTTCTACAAATAACCAAATGCACTCCTATGCTAATGACTCAATAATGCATTTCTCCACATCCTTCAAATCACCTCTTTCCTCACTTACTCGATCTGCATCTCATTTTCAAACAACTTCTTCAATAAACTTTGAATTGGACAAGATATAACAGTGGGGCAAATGAAATTTGGTCAAGTTTAATGCCTCCAAGACCAGTTTCTGCCCATCTCTCTATCAAAAATTTCACACAACTCTCTTCTCTCCTTTAATGGATCTGTATTTCCACCTCCTGACTCAATAAACATATTCACTTAGTATTATTGTAACATTCACACTACCTTGAAAAACTCACATTATAGAAATAGCTAAGTCTGTCTCTATGAAACTGAGAGTCTTGTTTAGATGTCAAAATTTCTTTTCTTATGAACAGTTGCTCCATTTATAAAAAGGAATGATCTGTCCTTGTATGGAGTACAGCCCTACATCCTTACCAAACATAGTTAAGTTGAAACCAGTCCAAATTATCAACTTTCTCAGGCAATACTACACAAGCAGCTGCATTACATGATTATTGTGTGGCCATCAGCAACTCAAGGGTGGGCCGTTTTGAAAACTGCTTCCTTCCCTACATGACAAAGATTTGGAACTCTACCATCTCATGTCTTTCCCAATAACTATGACCTGGTTCATTTTGAGTAAGGTTTTTCAATTCCTCCAAAATTCGTAAATACTTTCCAATCTTTATTTTTCCTTTTCAATATTCTCTCTATATTTCAATTAAGGCCTAGCCTTGATGTGGACTTTTGTCCATGACAGGAGGAAAGAAAAACTGCCTGATGCCACAATGATGGTTCACTTTCCCTCTTCCATAGGTATCACTTTGGTTTTTGCTCCTGATAGGTGGCTGCATGTGTGTCCCCAACATTAGCTAAAACATGCATCATTCAGCAGGCTACTGCATTACATGATTATTATGTGGCTGTTGACGACTCACAAGTGCATTGTTTTGATGGCTGCTTTTATTTCTACAGTCCAAAGTTTTGGAACTGTCTATCCTCAGATGTTTTCCCAATAACTATAACCAGGCACTTTTTAAGAGAAGTTTTTCACTTCCTCCAAAATTTGTAAATATTTTTTCCCAGTCTCTTCTTTTTCCCTTTCATTAATATATCTATATTTAAATTAAGGCTGGGCCTTAATTTGGACTTATTTTGTCTGTGACTGGAACCTCCAACATAGATAAAAAAAAGTACAAAAAATACAGATGAAGCCCTAGGGTACCCCACTTGTTAAACTTGCCCAATTGAAAAAGACATGTCCTCTGCTCTCTCATTTAGAAAGTTATTAATCCACTGAATACTTCTCTGTCAAGATATGCATTCTATTCAATCCTACATATGAAATATAGAAATGCCAATACTTTATAAGAATGCTTTCCAAATTTTTTTTGAATTTTCATTCTTGTCTCACAAAATGGTTCTTTTTTTTTTTTAACAAGACTTTCAACATAAGAATATTAACCATCTCAGGTTTCTGTAATGTACATATGCAATAAACTGCATAAAATAAAAAAATAATGCACACAAAAACTTAACAGGATGGATTACCTTAAGGTAGCCTAATCATCTGAAATGAACTTACTAGCATAGTGAGGAACAGATGGTGCTGTGTGGAAGAGCTGATGAATGCCATGGCCACAGTAGGAACGCACCACAGAGAAACCCTGGGAATGTGCATGTTTCTGGATTACTGCTCCCACGTCACGGTACTTAACGCCCGGCTTAACTGAAAACCCAGAAGCACATTTGTGTGGAGAGACTTTCTTTTCTGCACTCAAACTGAGGAGGCATGAAGGACCTGACATGGGGAACCTAATTAACACAACAAAGTACCAGTAATTTCTCACAGCCATTCTCTATCCCCCATTCAACCACTCTTCTTACTGACCTCATAGCCTGAATGCCAACTAACCGCAACAAAAACTCATGTAACAGAAAACCTTGTTACGCCTGCACTACACAACAGGGAAGGTGAACTGCATGTGCATTAGTCCTACAAGTCTCCTTAAATAGGGTGCATAATTAGACATTCATCCTCAAACTGGCCTCTATAAATGTAACCTGAAAAACACATGCTAATAAAAATGAAAAGACCGCTATTAACAAACTCTCTTCTAAAGGGACTGCTTGACAGACCGTAATGTGCCTTTTAAAAGCCACATATTTTTTAAACTACGAAGCCACACTCTTTTTAACTGCACGCCTATTACTGATGGTTCTTGCCCTTATCTAAATTCCTAGTTGATGTATGGTTCCTAAAAAAAAATCTGGGAAAAATATCTTGCATAGGAGTCCCTATATATCTTCAGAGAGAGTGTAGCCTCTTGGAAAAATATCTTGCATAGGAGTCCCTATATATCTTCAGAGAGAGTGTAGCCGAGTCATCAGGGCAGGAAGCCAGATGAACATGCAGACAATTTCAGTAAATTCTATGATAAATGAAGCAATTTCTCTTATACCAGTGTTTATATATTTGATGAAAATAAAGCTATCTTTTATCTATTCACATAAATAATGTTCTGTATGTGTAACCAAAATATAAATGAGTTTACAGAGGTCCCCTGACAAATGCAAGGGTTACATTACAAGAACACCTGCACTACACATCATTACCAAAACTACAGTTGGCAAATTACTAGGTTTATAGGAAATAAGGGGTTAAGAGGAGTGACCTGAGAGAGACTTACCTTAAGATCTATAATGAATACTTCAAGATTAAACATCACTATGTCATACTCCAGAAACATGGTATTTATACATAAGTATTATGAAATGGTGTACATAACTGTTCTTAAAGGAACAAAGAAATAAAGCTACTTAGAATAATGGTGGTACAACCAAGCTGTTATGCACTTGGTCTCTGTATTCCCACAGAGCAGCCGGTCAGATAACTGCACAAAAGGTGGTCTCATTTTTCTTTATAGTTTACACTGTTGAACACATTAACAAAATACCTCAAAACAATGTTAAATTTTCACCACATTCAAGGCAATCAAACAAGTCCAATCTTTGCTCTAAAGGCATCAATTTCCTTGCCCTCCTTGGGGTAGCACAACTTACATCACAAGATTTATGCCTAGAGGCCTAGAGGCAAATAGCAGCAAACTAGTTAAATTATCATCTTAGTTTGGAATTCCTCAATTGGCAAGAATCACAGTATGATCGAACAAAGCAACCACACTATGGGTGATGATGCTTAGCTGATACGGTCATCTCATTCATGCACTGCTGTGACCATCTTCACACCATCACTGAGCTGGACCCCACATGGTTTGGCCAAAAGAAGCCAACAACCACCTTGATACTTGCCCAATTTTCAGGGTAAAAAAGGAAAAAAAAGAAAAAAAAGGTGGATATTCAAAACTCTATGTTGCAGTTGGTTAGATAATAAAAACTATATTAAGCAAAAATTCTTGCAACCACTGTTGATAATATTGTGGTAAGCATGGGATCTCTGTATATTGCACGTACATGTATAATGTGTGAAAAATGAAAATAACATGTACGGGATGTGTAAAATCAATAATGGAAGAAAACCATAAAGTGAGTAATATGTACACATATATCAAATGAAAGGACATATGAAAAATACATGAAATCATTGTATGCTTACATGAATAAGAAGCATCCATGTCACTACCCATGGCACTTCCCAATAAACCCAACACCTACCTACACAAATACTGAGGAAACTGAGCCACTCTTTTGTATTTTCTTCAATAACATATCCTCCAAAGTATTCTGTAGGAGATTTTTTTTTGCATACATAGTGGTCATCATTTCATTATCCAGCTACAGGTTAAGGGTTAACGTAAGCCTTGTTGCTCACATTGACGAAGGCAGACTGCTTCACTGTAATCAAGGTGGCCATGGGAAGAATTTTCCAAACTGTTAGCAAGCATCCAGTTATAAGCTCACTTACCTCAGTAGAGGTTACTGCAATCAAAAAAATCTAATTATTTCTTGGATATGCAATTGGCTGCCTCAAGGAGCACAAGCCATAAGGAGTGAGAAATACTTTGTTGAATTTGCTTGTTTTTCCTTGTCTAAGTCCAGGTGCTCTGACTATAGAGGTCTTCAAAAGAGTACTTCAATTTTTCTTGGGTGCAAAAAAATTAATACTTATTATACAATAGAAGCTTAATAACAAACAATTATTCAAAATTGCTAATTCAATCATTCACCAACATAAGTGCCAAACATGATTTGAAAACTTTACTTATTTCAATAAGAAGATAGCTGTGGTCAGTTTACTGAAGTTCCTTACTGACATAATTCGACTCAAAATTTATGGCTTGTAATATGGCAAACAAAATTTCATTTACAAATTTTTTTCCTATGATCACATAAATCATAAATGGACTTTATACTATAATTCTGCTTTGAATACTATCATTTCTAAGTCAAGAAAAAATAAACAGCATACAATACATGGAAATACCAAGAGAATTAGAATTAAGTGTGCTGAACAAAATACATAATAGAAAATATAGGAGAATCTCAAGTGAATTAGTTAAGTGTAATATCGAGGAAATACTGCTTTCAAAATAGGAAGGTCATAAAAATTGCCTGACAAAAGCATACTATCTATGAGGAAGAATCCTTGCCTTGCTAAATAATTTCTGATTACATGTAAATAAAAACAAATCAAAGGGTATAGTTACCAATTTCAATTGACTTTTGTAGACATTCCCAGGTGGTCTTGACAAGATTTTTCGCTATACTACTAACCTCTCCTATCAACAGAGTTTCATTCAAGTCACCATGAAAGCCTCGATGAAAAACCGTGACATCAACTGCGGATAACATAAAAAGCTTATTTGCTGGCTCATTAGGAAAATAAATAAGTGCATATCAACTGTGGAAAGTTAACTCACATTTCTGTCATGCTCACTTAAAAGTGACTACTTCTGCTCAAAACATAAAATCATAAATTGAAATGAAATTTGAAGGATGACAAATCATTTTGCCACCAACAGCAGGGCCCTCAGAGCATCTGGAAGCAAGGCGTATTTTCTGTCCACCCTAAACAAAATCAGGTGGAGACAATGAGAATTCTTCCCATATGACCATCATCAACTGTATGAAGAGTTGAACAATCATATGGTAAACCACCCAGACATATGATCACTGGTGTCTAACTCGGGTACATAATCATCTGGTATAAAGATAGGTTTTCTGATAAGGATAGAGTGGAGAAGGGGGAGGGAAACTTAATCCTGGCAATTCTTCACATACATTCTCATCCTGAATTTAGAAATGGGTTCTGTAACAGGAAATACGGAAGGAAGGGAAAGGCCACTCATTCAATGCTCATACAGCTCTGCCTTTAAAGAAATAGTGTTTCATTTTCAAAACCTACAGTATTCAATTACAGAAAGAGCAATACGAGCAGCAGAAAGTTTATCTACATGAAGGAAGAGAGTTTTAAGAAAAACCTAAAAAAAAAGAAAGAAAAGGATTACCTTTAGCCTTTGAATGGAAGGCATGGTCCAAAAAATCATCAGGCAGTGGGGAAAAATGGTATATTACTACCTTTAAATTAGCTTAGTCCAGTGCTAAGCACCTAGATAGGATGGGCATGAAGTGTCTGTTAACTCCTGAGATGACAGGATGATGTGATATTTCTTTGTTTCTATTAAACTTGTTTTCCAAATGCACTTTTATTTCATACACAGGTATACTGCTGGTGATTAATAACTTGAATATATTAAGAAATACTAAATCTTTCAGACTAAAATTCATGGTGACAGACACTGACTCGCAAGCATTGGTAGGATAAAGAATTTGTTTCATTCTTCATACAGAACACCTTAATTTCATTCTTTTCATACATATAAGCCATTTCCCACATTAGTGAGCTGGTGTCAAAAACAGATGACTGAGCCTTACTTAGAGGGTAAAGTCCTCACTTGGCCCCCTTTTCAGTTCCTTCTTTTGGAAAATGCAACAGGAGGGGAGGATTTCCAGCCCCCTCGCTCCCACCCATTTTAGTTGCGTTCTATGACACACAGGGAATGTGTGGGAAGCATTCTTTCTCCCCTATCCCAGGGATAACTCGATTTTCATAAGCATTCACATTTCATACATACAGTACTGGTAGGAAATACAGGTAAAAATATGAAGGAAATACAAGTAAAAATATTACACCTTTCACAAAATAAGTGAGGGTACATTGAGTGGCTAGCACATGTGGGGAAGTTGCTGGTAGTGTTTCTCCTTGGAACTATTCTAACTCTTTATTATCTTCTGTTACAAAAATCCTCCCTTACCCCAAGGTTACATAAAGAGAAAAAGAGGCAGAGCTGTTATGCAATCTCTTACAAAAGCACGAGTTCAGATAAGATTCTTACCTTACAGGCCTTCTCCACCTTAAGTTCTCTTGCTAAAATCCATGTCAAATATTTCTTCATATTTCTCACACCTCTCTTCTCCACTTTCCTCAACAACTGATACATATCAAAACTGTTCCTACTAATAACTCAGGTCATCGAAAAACATATGCATTATCTTTAGGGGTGACTGTGCACGCACAGCCTTCAGGTGAACAGCAGTGCACTTACAATAGTGGTTGTCAGGGTACTGTGGAGAGTAGAACTAATTTTTTGGCCTTTCCAGCGACATAAGAAACCACCATAGGCTACTACGTCAGTACCTCGACTTGAAATGTTTTGACTTGCATCATTTCAGTCCTACAACTTGTGACAAAATGTCTGGGAGAATATTTTGGTTCCAAGGTAAAAATCACCACATCATAACACGCTTATGAGGCGAGTTTGTTGAGATGCATGCAACTACTAGTGTGGAAATGTTTACAATGATTAGCAATATGTGATGCTCTTCTTTATCTACGTGGTTTTTAACATGTGCCTGTTCATTAATCATAACTTTATATTATATACAATAAGCAGTAAATCTTACTATCACATCTTTACAAGTTTATTCAGTGTACTATTGTACTTCTAATGTGTAAATGCTTATGGTAATCATCAATCTGACACTTTTTTACATTCTCTTTTTTTTACATGTACTTGTTTATATATGACAGCTCTGCTCTAAAATGTTATAATCACTAAACAGTAAATATCATAACATCGCCACCATTATGAAGTGAGTTTGTTGATATGCACATGCATGCAAATGATTTTGATAATTATCAATTTGTGATGCTGTTTTGGTCTTGCACTATTTTCTCTATATAAATTTGTTCATAAACAACTGTTCAATAATATCAAACACCAGTAATAAATCTTATACCAACATCACCATTAAAAGTAAGTTTGTTGATTGCTGTCATAACATTAATTACTGTACTTTTGTGCATTGTGTGGAGAAAGCACATCATGAAGGGGGCCAAATGAACTCAAGACATGTGGAATGGCCAGACAATGCACAGGAAAGGTTGGTGCGCACTTCATACCATGATACATACCCATAGATCCAAAAATATATACAATGAAAAATGGATTTTTGGTGAATTCTGAAAGCTTCTGAAGAAAATTTGCATTCACCAGCTTAATTATTATGGATGGTGCACATGAGAGTCATCCACGCACAGGTGTTAAGTTACTTTTCAGGGCCACAGAAAGAAGCTGTTTGGGAGTGCTAATAGTGTTTTGGGAAGCAAGCCTTTCCAAGTCAGCATCTAGGTATTCTGACTAGATGTGACTGGCATGTAAGTATCCTTCATGAACTACACAGTGAATAAAAAGAGCTACTTTAGTAACCTGTAAAGATATGCATTAAAGAAAAAGTGAAAAAGGAAAGACACATACATATATAAAATAAACTCTATGATATCATTTCTGCTTTTACAGCGTAATTGGATATATGCCTCAAAGAAATAATTAAATCACTATATATAAGCATTTACTCTCTTTCACCATCATTACAACAATAACTCACAGTAACATAAACTTGTACTTACTATTACATATATCTCCATTTTGTAACAACCTCATATCAGGGATACCATGACAGATAACTTCATTGACAGAGGTACAGCAGGATTTTGGGAAACCATGATAGTTCAGTGGTGAAGGGTAACATTCTCTTTCTACCGCAGCTTCATGTATAATACGATCTATTTCATCTGTTGTTATACCAATGGCTGCCACCTTTACTCCTTCATCAAGAACTTCTCGAGCCAGCTAAAACAAATCAAAACTTTAGACATTTGTCATGGAAATAATATTCATAACATAATCATGAAAAAAGGTGGTCATAACATGACCTTATGGCCTTAACATTTAAGGAAAATCTTTTCATGGGTACCACCCTTCCTAAAAAGTCTCCTTGTCCAACATAAACCTCCCTCTCCAGCATCCTACTTCCTCACAAACAATCCTCCCTTCCTAATAATCTCATTCCTCCTCTCCTCATAAACACCCTCTTCCCATATCATCATTCTAATTGCTCCTCAACAAACTTCAGCTCTAGGCTCTTCCTTCCAAGAACCTCCTCCCTACCAACATGCCCCTGCTGCAGATTTGATGTCATTTATCAACTGCCCTGCTGAAAATGTATCAAATTTTCATCTTAACACAGGCCTTCAATTTTCATCATTTAACACACCACGGAGATGTCATTAAATACTGCAAGTCTTCTTGGTATGAATCTTTAACTACAATATTTACAGACATTTGAAGACAATCATTCATGCACAAGATTTAAACCCTGTCAATTTACTGTAAGTACTTAAGTCAGGTGCTAGAAGGGCTGGCTTGTGAATATAGTGCTATAACTCTTTTATCCACATTCCATGTTTATTTCCAGTACCTTTAGTCACTTTTGTGACCAAATCAATGTGAATGATTTATTTTTCACCAATCTCATTCACCAAACTTGTCATTTAAGGTAAACTGTACCATGTTGATGTCAAGTGGTAACATACCATATTATGACATCATTCATCAGCTCACATTACTGTAGTATCTCTATTTTCATCAGTTTTTCTAACTGTTCTACAACTGCATTCCTCCAAATTCATTTAATATTTTGTAAAACATATAGAGATAGACAGACAGATGAGGATAAAGATTTTTATCCTTAACACATTTTACAAAGATTGTACGAGAGTCCTATAGATTATAATATTGGCATTCGAAACTAGGAAGTGGAGGTCACTGAGCAAGTAAGCAAGTTCATATAACCTCTTGTGGTATTGTGTTTTTACCACTGTGATAATTTTCATCATACTTTTGCAAACAAACAATAATCTGAAAATATGAGCATTTAAGGAAAATAATTCATAGGTACCATTCCTCCCAAAAACTCTCCTTGTCCAACATTAACCTCCCTCTCCAGCATCCCACTTCCTCATAATTTTTAAGCTATCGCGGGAAATGGCGAATAGTATGAAAAAAAAAAAAATATATTTCTAAATATAATCTTGACAGAGTCCAATAAATCTATGGTCCCTAGTCCCTGGCATCATGGAGGTTAAGAATCTCATGGTTTCTGCCTGACTAATGCCAACGAGAGGGAGGGCTCTGCCAGTTGTAGTGCTGGCCCCTCCCACGACCTTTCCCTCTCTCTTAGACTTTCCTTTTTTTCTGTTAACTATATCAACATTTGTGGTGTCTCCAGTAAAGTTCTCCTATGCTGAACACCATGTCTTGTACCTCTCCTAATAACTTACTTCTCTCTGAGACAGTTGTTTTATGAAGTTCTTACCTGTCCCTCTTTCATACTCAATTATAATCTCCACTCATGATTCCTGTTCAAAGGTGGTATTTGTGCTTACTCGAACATCAACAAATCAACAGTGTTTCACACCTCAAGGACCTTCAATCCCCAGGTTTTGATGTTATGTGGCTCAAGGTATGCCTCCCAACTACCACACTTTTCCTTTGTTTCATCTGCTCTCCTAATTCTACAAATCTTATATCTTTTTTTGTCTATCTAAACTCCTACCATGAGACTCTGGCATCCTCTCACTGCAAGCCGAAATACTCTACCTCAGAGATTTCAATATTCACCATGGGAAATGGTCGAATTCTTCCCATATGGACGGTGGGGGGATTGAAGCCCTTAAATTCTCTGTTCTCAATGATTTAGAGCACATTATCTCCCACTCTACCCATATTTCTGACCACTGTGACCACTCTCCTAATATTCTGGGTCTGTTTTTCACCATTAGTCCATCCTTCTTCTCTCACTCAATCTGCATCTCGTTGTGACATAGCTTCTTCAACAAACTCAGACTTGGACAGGATAGCTCAGTGGGGTAAACACAATCAGGTCAACTTTAATGCCTCCGACACCCAGTTTCTACCCATCTCTCTATTGAAAACTCCTCACAACTTTCCTCCCTCATTTGATGGTTCTGTAATTCCACCTCTTGGCTCACTGAACATACTTGGTATTGCTGTACCATCCAGTCTTTCTTGGAAACCCTAAATTAGGGGAATAGCCAAGTCTGCCTCTATGAAATTGGATGTCCTGTTTAGATGTCGAAACTTCTTTACTTCAGAACAGTTGCTCCATTTATACAAAGGATTGATTCATCCTGGTATGGAGCACTGCTTTCACATCTGAGGTGGTACTAGGTCTGCATTCTTCCTTGGCAGGGTAGAGTCATAAGTGGTCCAACTACTAAACTCTCCCAGGATAACTTCCAAACTTCACCCTCTTGCTCTATGCTGCAATGTTCATTCACTTTCCCTCATCTATAGGTACAATTTAGGTTTTGGGCTCCTCAGAGCTGGTTGCTTGTGTGCCCCACCACTAGGTAGACCAAGCAATACTCGGCGGACTGTTGCATCACATGATTACCACATGGCCGTTTGCAGCTCAAGGATGGGCAGTTTTGATAACTGTTTCTTTCCCTACACCTTAAAGCTTTTGAACTCTCTACCTTCTCATATCTTTCCCAATAACTATGACCTGGCACGTATCAAAATACAGGTATTTCACTTCCTCCAAAGTTCGGAAATACTTTCACTTGTCTCTTCATTTTCCTTTTCATAATCATCTCTATATTTCATCTCTATATTGATGTGGACTTCATGTGGAGCCTTCAACACAGGGAAAAAAAAAAATTTAAAACCAAAGTGAGCTACAAATTTCTGACACTATACCTTGCATGCCTCTCTCATTCCCTCTATCTCTTCATCAGAAAGGCACTTGATATTAGTAGACCCTCGGAGTTTCTGCTCTGAGTGAGGAAAACCATTTGGATCATCTGCATAGTCTGGTCTACCTATAGAAGAAGGAACTTCTCTCTTGCTGCTTTGTGGATATGGTCGTAAGCTACCTTTGAAGACAAAAAAAAAAAAAGGTTATCTTAATTGTTCTTGCTAAATAAAATTTGCAAAAGAAAAGGCATAACTATACTTCATGCATATCATATATAGGGGGTCCCCAACTTACAAGTATCCAATCTATGAACACCTGTATTACAAACGAGCTCCATGAAAACAATTATTATCAGTATAACATACAATCAATTATTCATATTCACAAACAAGGGACTACTCATATTTGTATCTTTTTTCATTAATTGTTGCTTATTATGATGTTCAGGTATAGGTATTTAATTTAGTGTATTTCTTTATATTTTCCAAATTTATGACTAGTTCAGCTAATGAAAAGGGTCAGGAATGTAACCCATTTTGATAAATTGGGGCCCCTTGTACATCTTTTTATGATGTTTAAACAAGATTTTAGAAAAAAAAGGATTCTTTCATCCTACTGAACTATCTTAATTCAAATGGTATAAATTCATGCATAATGTCAAAAACAATTCTTGCAATCAATCCAAACTAACTTGAATGGTTTTCTTCTTCCCTCCATCTAAACCAGCAGGAGTGCTGTTTCAGTGCAAAAGGATGCCTTTTGTCACAAGCACCTAAAATCAGGCATGCCTTTTGTCACATGCACCAAAATCAGCATCAATAAAAAATATGGAGTGTCAGGTACCCATGAAAAAATGTGGGGAATTGTACAGCCAATGGTATTAAATGATATTCCAAGTGTACTTATATGGTGTGACACATCCCCACCATTTAACTTCAAAGGTACTCTTATAAGTATACAGACATGCCTTGTGTCACAGGCAACAATAATCAGCACCAAGAAAAAATCTGAGAGGGTCAGTTACCCATGTAACACAATGGGGAAGGTATGACCCCTGGCATGTATTTATAGTATGCCCCCCAATTACATCAGTGACTGGAGTCTTCAACATAAAAAAAAAAGTTGATGTTGAACTATTGGCACTAAGAAAAGTCTGTGTATCTATTACCTATTAGCAGAGCTATCAACCTTGTCAAACAAAAAAGAACACAGCTAGCAAAAGTAAGGAATTTTAAGTAGAAAAAAGGGGGAATTTTGCAAAATGAACCTTACAACCACAAGCAATATTGGTTGCACTTTCAACAAAGGAAATTGTGTTGTCCAGTGCTCAAGCATTATCTCCATTCATTTATCTATAAGATAGTCCACAACTGTTCACTTTAAAACCAACAAAGTATCTAGTCAGTGGTTTCATATTTGGTCCTCGAACTAAGTCAACAGAGGTTTTAGTGTTTGTTTGTCCACACATATTCAGTCCTGGCTAGAGAGCTTTTTGTTATAACATGGAAGGGAACAAGTAATTTCTTATCAATTTCTATACATGACAAAAATTTTGCAAGACCTTCTGAAGCCTCAGGAGGGCCTGGCCTATGAGTAGGAACAGCCTGGTTACAAAATGTAAAGATATGATCTGATGGTATGACTGGCCATGCAACAATTTGTGTGGTCATTTCTGCAAAATGGTCGGAAATTGACTGATGTCCAACTGTTATTTTGTACACTGCATTAGTACTTGCATGCGTGATGAAAACATACATATATTATATACTGAACTGTGCACCCCTGTGAACTTCCCATACATTACACACACAGTACATGTATAATACATGAACATACAACCATAATTAAAAAAAAAAAGTATTTTACGAAGAAAAATCATACTGCATATTCATCTAAAAGAAATGTAATATGGCAAAAACGTAACGGTTGGCAGCTCTGCATTAGTTATGGTGAAAGGACAGAGTCGGAAGTGTCAATAAATCAGTGCCGAGTTCAAATAACAGTAGAGCAACAAAAACAACTAATCTATATAATTTTTTTTTCAATTCTTGATATTCTTCATTAATATGATTTTTCTTCCAATAATCCACATGCATATCAGGAAGGTCAGTATTGGCTGTGGAGTGAGCCAGCACTTCAGTGGCTGTCAAACTTCTCTCCTTTGACCCACATAGTTGTCTTTTCTTCTGCTTCACCCAAACGTGGACTACTGGCACTGTCCACAAACATACAGTCTGTCCTTGTCTCACAATGTCACACATAACACTTGACTTAACTCTCACAACTCATTCTTTCTAACTCCTACATTTTTCTGTGTGGCGAGTGCTCACCCCACCTTTTGGCAAAATGGTAGGAGCAATAGATAGTATTAGTAGATAGGAACAGTAACTGGAAGCATTAGGTAAAGTAGTGGGTTGGAATATTAAGCAGGAACATAAAAGTAGGAGCCTCTGACAACACTATGCTCAAGATGTCCTCTGCCAGTGATCAGTTAAAGGAGAGGCACTAAAGGTTAAGAAGTGACAATGGAGTTTACCAGTAAAGGAGAGAGTTCTGCTGTGGCCACCCCCTTGAGGGAGTTCCAAAAGGGAACAAGCATTAGAGATATAGATGGATAGATCAGTAACCATCCATCCTGGAAACCCATCTATATTTTCTTAGCTCTCTCCTTTTAAAGGTTAAATCATAAGAATCCTTAATGATGACTGAAATAAATATGCACACACATCAAATATCAAATGAAAAAGAAAAGTAATGCTGAAAATTCATGTGGCTACCAAGGATGTTCTAGGGATCTGCTAGTTATGTGACTTAACATCATACAGAGATACACTAAATGACAATGAGGACTGGAAACGGCACTGCATGGCAAGGAATAAATGAACAGAAAAAAAAACAAATATGAAAATGAATGACATCCACAGTTCACTGGATGCATAAAGCTCTTGATTACAAAATGATGCTTCATCAACTGCATCATCAAAATGAGACTGAATATAAGAGAATGACACTTTAGTTCCAGGATAAGAAGGATTTCATAAGAATTCAGCAAAAGTCATCTGTAAACAGATTCTATTTATAGGCTTAATAGTGAACATGTCACTAGCCAAGTAACCTGGCTTCAAGTCCATGAAACAGAACATTCATATATACAGAGTGAACCTGTCTTATCTATTAGTTTTTTCTGCAACTGTATCTAATGCATCATGTATGAACTTACCTTTCTCAATGAAACTGAATACACCATATCTATGGTTAACAATAAAAATAGTTAACAGCACAAAAATACACATCCAATCCCAAGAGGCTGGGGAGGAAGATAAAGACACAAAGCAATCTGTGTGTTTTGAAATCTTCAAAATGACAATAATCTAGCAGTACTAACTTTTGAGGAAAAAACATAAGTATATTGCCACTTGTGCTGTAATTTGTTGGCAAAGTTCTGCCAAAACAAAGCAGATGGGTATAACATAAATAGATGAGCCAGATGTAAAAGAGAAGGTAGACATGTTCCAGAAAACAGGAAAAAAGACTTAGGTAAGGCATTTAGAATTTCCTGTTGTAATTACCTATTTGTACTGTAAGGGGAGTTTTACACTCTTGGAGCATATCTTTTGAATATTCTCTACTATCATACAACCTCTTAAATTTCTGTATGCTGTCAGATTTACCATTACCATATATTTCAATCCTTTTAACCACTCTTAAACTATAAAAGTACCTCACATCTTTCTTAAGATTCATGATCAATTTCATGGTATGTCTTCTGGATGTTCTATCCCTAGATGTCTCGAACAGCTGCTCATTGTCTACATCATCAATGTTTTAAAAATCTAAAAGGACACGGTCAGGTCACCCCTCACTCTTTTCTCTTTTAGGTGCAAATTTATGACCTATAATCCTTTCCCTATAACTCAGCACCATTAATTCTGGTTTTATCTTTGCTGCTCTCCACTGGACCTTTTCTATTAGTTCTTTGTGCTTCTTTAAGTGTGGTGACCAAGCTTGAGAAGCATATTCTAGTTCTGACCTTATGTACATTATGAACAGTTTGCCGAATATTTCTCTATCCAGGAACTTCAATACATATCTAATATTTGCCGGCAGACAGTTAGTCTCTTTAATTCGGGATGTTATTAATTCCCCAATCTTTCTCAAGCATGTCTTTCTGCACCTTCTTTCCTGCTAGATGGTGATCATATCAAGGCCTTCTTTTGCAGTGATCCATCCTAATCAGATCATATTACTCAATATTATTCAATAACCATGTTTCAGATCAACTGTAGTCTGTCCTCCATACATTTTGCATCTCTCATGACTTTTGCATCACCTGTTAACATAGTCAGATCCCTGCAGCACTCCAAATTTGACCCACCCATTTTGAGCAGGCTTCTTTGATCTGTCCCATGTTCTTTTCCACCAAGATAATCTTCTACCCAATGAATAAATCTCCCCTTATTCCTGCCTAGTGATCCACCTTTTCAATCCTCTTCCTAAGTGGCAGTGTCAAATATCGTCCCATTTGTCTAATACAGAGCTCACTTTTGGGAGAAATCTAAGATGTTCATTGCACATGCCCTTTCCCTAAAACCATGCTGTCTCCAACTTTGGTAATATCTGTTTTGTAGAAAGCCTTTCTCAAGTACCAGCTCGAACAGTAGTTCAAGAGGTTTGCCATATATATATGCACACCCTTGTGAGATGCATGACAGATTAAAGGCATTTGTGAGTCTGCCAAGTTATGCAAGTGACTCAACTAGAAGGATGTTCCCTGAAAAATGTGTCCTCTGTATTGCAGCTATGTGGCTATAAGTGAACTTAACTATTGTTTCAAAAGTATCAAAAATGTATCAAGTTCCATAGGCAAAGATGGAATATTCTTGAAGTTATGAGCCAGGTTAAATTCCAGATTGGTCCTTTTTATATGGGGCATATCTAAAGCAAAATCCACAGATTTATGCCATTCAATTAAGTATACAGACTAATGCATCTTACGAGAACCTTATACGTCATATCAAACACATCTTTCCTAAAACAGGTTTGTGACTCTATTGATTGATTTAGTGGCAGTACAACATACTATGTGAACAGATACAAAGCACCAACAATCAAGTGAAAGTGAAATATACCCAAAAAGCATGAAAACTCCCACAAGGAT